>SJYC01106188.1:0-20547 GCA_006408675.1 Madoqua kirkii | reverse complement strand
GGAAAAAACAATCTCTTTAACAAGTGGTGCTGGGAAAACTGATCAACAACCTGTAAGAGAATGAAACTAGAACACTTTCTAATACCATGCACAAAAATAAACTCAAAATGGATTAAAGATCTAAATGTAAGGCCAGAAACTATAAAAATACTAGAGGAAAACATAGGCAAAACACTTTCTGCCATAAATCGTAGCAAGATAAGCCACCTACCAGCATAATGGAAATAAAAGCAAAAATAAACAAACAGGACTTAATTAAGTTTAAAAGCTTTTGCACAATGAAGGAAACTATAAGCAAGGTGAAAAGACAGTCTTCAGAGTAGGGGAAAATAATAGCAAATTAAGAAATTGTCAAAGAATTAATCTCAAAAATATATAAGCATCTAATGCAGCTCATAAACATAGGCAAAACACTTTCTGCCATAAATCGTAGCAAGATAAGCCACCTACCAGCATAATGGAAATAAAAGCAAAAATAAACAAACAGGACTTAATTAAGTTTAAAAGCTTTTGCACAATGAAGGAAACTATAAGCAAGGTGAAAAGACAGTCTTCAGAGTAGGGGAAAATAATAGCAAATTAAGAAATTGTCAAAGAATTAATCTCAAAAATATATAAGCATCTAATGCAGCTCAATATTAGAAAAATAAATGACCCAATCAAAAAATGGGCAAAAGAAGTAAACAGAAATTTTTCCAAAGAAGACATACAGATGGCTAACAAACACATGAAAAGATCCTCAACATCACTCATTATCAGAGAAATGCAGTCAAAACCACAATGAGGTACCATCTCACATCAGTCTGAATGGCAGCTATCAAAAAGTCTACAAACAATAAATGCTGGAGAAGCTGTGGAGAAAAGGGAACTCTCTTGCACTGTTGGTGGGAATGCAAACTAGTACAGCCACTATGGAGAACAGTCTGGAGATTCCTTAAAAAACCGGGGGCCGGCGGGGGGCGGGGGTGGTGGAAACTGCCATCTGACCTAGCAGTCCCACTGCAGGGCATACACACCAAGTTAACTGGAACTGAAAGAGACATGTGTACCCCAATGTTCACTGAAGCACTGTTTACAATAGCTAGGACATGGAAGCCACCTAGATGTCCATGGGCAGACAAATGGATAAGGAAGCCATGGAACATATGCACAACGGAATATTACTCAGCTATTAAAAAGAACATGTTTGAATCAGTTCTAATGAGGTGGATGAAACTGGAGCCTATTAAACAGAGTGAAGTAAGTCAGAAAGAAAAATACCAATACAGTATATTAATACATATATATGGAATTTAGAAAGATGGTAACAATGACCCTATATGTGAGACAGCAAAAGAGACATAAATATAAAGAAGAGACTTCTGGGCTCTATGGGGAAAGGCAAGGTGGGCTGATTTGAGAGAGTAGTATTGAAACATGTATGTTACCAGATGTGAAGTAGATCACTACTCCCAGTTTGATGCATGAAACAGGCCACTCAAAGCCAGTGCACTAGGACAACCCTGGGCGATGGGATGAGGAGGGTGGTGGGAGGAGGGGTTCAGGATGGGGGACACATGTCCACCCGTGGCTGATCCATGTCAATGTATGGCAAAAACCACTACAATATTAAAAAGTAATTAGCCTCCAATTGAAATAAATATTTTTTAAGTTTAAAAAAAAAAGTAAGAGAAGGGGGCAACAAAAGATGCGATGGTTGGATGGCATCATTGACTCAATGGAACTGAGTTTGAAAAAACTCCAGGGGATAGTGAAGGACAGGGATGCCTGGTGTGCTGCAGTCCATGGGGTCACAAAGAGTCAGATATGACTGAATTACTGAAAAATAAAACTAAAGTAAAGGCTCAGAGTCAGGAATGGGTGAGTTTAGGCTTCCCCATGCAGGTTGTAGGGTAACCCATACTTGGTTCACTCTTCTTCCTACTTGCCTTAGAGAGGAGAAATTAGCATAGCTTATTTAGTGTTTAAGGTCTAAATATTTATTGCTGTGATTGATTAACAATAAGAAATATTTATTTGGTCTTTGTCCTCTCTGGCAAAGAGCTCCTAAATCTTTTGGAATTTCTCAGGTGATGTGGATGTGAGTGTCTTTTGTTGTGCTGATGAGGCAAGTTTTGGACCAGGTTTGGGGGGTGGGAATGATTGTCAGGAGAACTTCACCTGGTGATTAGAGGGTGAAAACTTTGAGTCAGCCTCCTGACCTTTGGAGGGTGGGAAAGAAGAGCAGGAGGGTGACCAACGGCCAAAGGACAGTGTTTTAATCAAGCGTGCCTGTGTAATGAAGCCTTTTCTCAAGAGCTGGTTTTAGCCAGCCTTGTTTCTCAAGATGCTGTGGCACTGACCCTAACATCAGGCTTCCCTGGCAGTTCTCAGATTTCAAGACCAATTCCAAAAAACAGGACCCTTTTTTTATTTTGTAAATTGCAGCCCTGGGATACCTACAAGGATCTCTGCTGAAGGGACATCGTCTGGGAGATTAGTAACAGTCCTACATCTGGACCAAGTGCATTCCTGCCCCTCAACAAGCCCTAAAATTCCTCCCTTCCAGCCTCACCAGTCTGGCTCCTTTTGGCCCCTCCTTGTCCTTCATCCACCTCCTCTTTCTTCCTTGGTTGTTCTTCATCTGTTCTTTCCGCCTCCCTTTCCCAGGTAACCACTCCTGTGTATAAGCCTTTAGGGACATGCTAATAGGCTGCTATAGTTGTTTATATGCTTTCTGTGCCTTACCCCAAAGTGTCCCCTCCATGACTACAGCTCAGGCAGACTGGATGAAAAAGAGAAGCTAAGAGATGGATGGTGAATTCTTTGAACTTCCCTAATGAATATACTTGAATCATTTTAACCATAAATATAATGGTAATGTGAGGGAACAAAATAACTCCTGTGAAATTGTTCCAACATTGAGTTTATATGAGGCTAGCTCTTCAGTAGGACTTCCAATGTGGCTTATAGGTAAAGAATTCACGTGCAAAACAGGAGATGCAGGAGAGTCAGGTTCACTCTCTGGGTCAGAAAAATTCCCTGGAGGAGGGCATGGTGACCCACTCCAGTATTCTTGCCTGGATAATCCCATGGACAGAGGAGCCTGGTGGGCTATAGTTCATGGGATCACAAAGAGCTGGACACAACTGAAGTGACTGAGCATGCACAGAGCTCTTAAACAGCCCCTGCAAATGGTGTTCAGTGTTTCATTCCTTCTGGCCATTTTCCACCAAGATATTTAAATGTATTTAAATATTTTTACACTAAGAATATTAGGAAAGAATATTAATAATCTGGGCACACTCAGATTTCTGCATAGAGTAGAAGCCCTTGAATACAAGTATTATCCTAGCTTTTACTGTTGAGCAACAAACAAAATTATTTCCAACTACATTTTACACTTAAAAAAATCATTCACCATAGAAGCTCTCACTGAGCTCAAATGTTGTCAAATGCTGTGGGAGTTTGCTAAATCTTAAAAAAAAAAAAAAGATTTAATGAAAGGGATTTATGAGTTTAAAACCAAAAAACGAATAAGAAGCCTATTTTCCACTAAATTTAAATCTAACAATAACACTGTAACAAGTAGATATTAAAGCTGTGGGGTTTTGAAAAGTCGTTAAATAAAATAGCTTTTTTGATTTATCTAGCAATTCTCGCTTCACAGTAAATCAAAAACGTGAACACTTGATTATAAATTGGAAGAAAGAAAAGTAAATGAAACATAAAAAATGTCATCTGGAAATGGTTACTATTATAGACCCATCATGGTGAACCCAGAGGAGGCAATGACACCCCACTCCAGGACTCTTGCCTGGAAAACCCCATGGGTGGAAGAGCCTGGTAGGCTGCAGTCCATGAGGTCATGAAGAGTGGGGCACGACTGAGAGGCTTCACCCTCACTTATCATTTTCATGCTTTGGAGAAGGAAATGGCAACCCACTCCAGTGTTCTTGCCTGGAGAATCCCAGGGACGGGGGAGCCTGGTGGGCTGCTGTCTGTGAGGTCTCACAGAGTTGTATACAACTGAAGTGACTTAGCAGCAGTAGAAGTAGCATGGTAAACCAGATTTTTTTTTTTCTGGGAATAACACTCAGGCTGCATTTGAGTACCAATTATTATATGATGCTTTGCAGAATGAGTCACATTTGATCCATAGATAGACTTAACCAAGGAGCCAGTTACAAACTTATGGAAGTGCTCAAAAGTCCCCATCAAGCTTGACTACATGCTGCAAATAACTGAGGAATTGTCAAAGTATCTATGCATGAGATAGAGTCTGATTTAGCTGGTCTGGGCTGAGAATTTCAAAGACAATACCAGAGATCTCTTGCTACTTAACACACATTTTGTTATGATACTACAATGATTTGAACAATGTTTAATCATGTGTAAGCTGAAAAGTATATGGAACAGAATAGAAACTTCCCAAATCCACAGAGAAACAGACTAGATTTATGACAAAAAGATGCCAAAGGCTTGGAGAAAAGGATGGTCTTTTCAGTGATGGTTCTGGGCCCAACTGAATATCCAAATGGGGAAAAATAAATCTTGATCCCCTACCTGACAATATATGCAAACATCAGTCCCAAATGAATTACAGATCTGAATGTAAAACAATACTGCTTCCAAAAGAAAACAACATAAAAACATCTTCATAAATGTGTGGTAGGCAAAGATTTCTTAAATAGCATGTGGAAAGTAATAATCATAAAAGGAAAATGTGAGCAGGAAATAAAAAAAGGATATACTTTCAACCCATATACTCAACCAATGGCCTGCTCACCACCTAATGAATAAACAAACCACACAGATCAATAAGAAAAAGGCAACACAATAAAAAACAATAACTAGTGGTAGCTGGAAATATAGAACTGGTGGGGATTTTTCTAGAATTGGAGAGACATAAAGTGGTCATAGTATGAACAAGACTCTCTGGTCCTGACTATCCCCTCCAGCACCCTCCCTCACCCCAGGCCAGGGCCTCTCCTAGAGGTGGAAAGAAATGATATTTTCTGCTAAGGAAAAAAAAAATGAGTTATTTGATCTTTCTTGTAGAAATAACAACCCCATTTGGTAATGTGGTTCATGCCACACAACTTTTGGTCCCAATAAGGAATTTCAAATTTGCCAGCAATTGAGTCAGTATCTCCCTACCCATGAAAACATCTCAAATTTTACTTATAATGAAAGAAGCCAAATGAAAATAGTTATTTGCCCAAGTAATAGTGCTACAGTGGTATTGACTAGAGTTCCATAGAGTAATCGATATTAATTGGAAATCCATGTGATTACTGAGTTGAAGGACACTTGCTTTGTAACAGTTGCTTCAAAGCTCTGGTCAGCAACACTGGGACCTATATACAGTTTGTGCTTCCTGACAGACCTACAAAAATAATGGCTGTCACCACCAATAACTAAATTAAAATTATTCTCCAAATGAAAATTCCAGGATAGAAAATTATTATAATGAACAAACATAAACAATGTATCACTTATGTTCTTTGTTAGTACCAGAACTTAATACAGGATCATCCGTGTCTGATATAAAGACTGCTTCAGTGGAAAGTGAAAGTGAAAGTTGCTCAGTCACATCCAACTCTCTCTGATCCCATGGACTGTAGCCCACCAGGCTCCTCTGTTCATGGAATTCTCCAGGGCAGAATACTGAAATGGGTACCTGTTTCCTTCTCCAGGGGATCTTCCCAACCCAGGGATCGAACCTAGGTCTCTCATATTACAGGCAGATTCTTCACCATCTGAGTTACCAGGAAAGCCCACTTCAGTGGAAAGACATATTTTTCACTGAATAAAATAAAGCCATGAGTGTATGTACATAGATTATGTATGACATTTGTATATATTTTCAGAATTTATCTGTACTTTACATAAAGATGGAGTATGTATATGCATGCCAAGTTGCTTCAGTTGTGTCCAGCTTTTTGTAACCCTATGGACCATAGTCCACCAGGCTCTCTGTATATGGGAGTCTACAGACAAGAATACTGGAGTGAATTGCCATTTCCTTGTCCAGGGTATCTTCCCCACCCAAGGACTGAACCCAAGTCTCATGTGTCTCCTGTGTGGGCAGATGGGTTCTTTACCACCAGAGACACCTGGGAAGCACAAAAGAGGGAGTATGTGACTTGCCAATTGTCCCACCATTACCAAGTGGCAAGTTATGGGTTCCCGAAGAGTTTTCATCCTGTCTTCCTTCTATGATTTTCCACCTTGGCTCCTTCACTCCAGTGCACAGTTGCCTGCTACAGAGAACTCTCAAAAATACTCTATGAATGTTTTATCTTTAAATAACCTACATCCATGCTTGATTTCAATGTTGGCCTTAAACACAGCCTCAGATTAGAAGATTATTTTAACTGGGGGTTGCCCAGGTGGCTCAGTGATAAAAGTATATTCCTGCCAATGCAGGAGATTCATGTTTGATCCCTGGGTTGTGAAGGTCCTCTGAAGAAAGAAATGGCAGCCTGCTCCAGCAGACTTGCTGGGAAATCCCAGGTACAGAATTGCAGTCCATGAAGTTGCAAGAGTTGGACATGATTTAGTAACTAAGCCACCACAATTTTAACTGGAAAACAATGTTAATGTACAACTTTTAAAGCTATAAATATAACCATATATTTCTATACTGTGAAATAGCAATCTATTGTGGAATTGCAAATTTTATTTCCTAAGACTGATGAAATAATCTGCAATGGTATAGTGATCATTTTAATCTCTTAGTGAAAATGATACTGTTACTGGATAGTAAACTCAGTTAAGAAACCGTCCTTAAGGTTCTGATGTGGGGAGTTACCTTGAAATCAAACATCAGTGTCAATGGGGGAAAAAAGTAAGTGTCTGTGTACATGTACTTAGAAATTTCATGTATCCTATAAATACACATCACACGGAAACATACACATAGAACTGTGTACACAGGTAAGTTTTCATTGCAATTCTAACAAACTAAAATAAAAAATATCAATAACTGTAAGAAATTATTATCTGTAATTGTAGGAAATTGTTATCTGACAATATTATGTATCCAATATATCTCAATAAAGCTGGGAAGGGGAAGAAACTGGCATCCAAACCATGTAGCAGTTCAAATGCACCTTATGAAATACTTGGTCATGTCTGAAGTCAACAAAATTTTAGGCATAGGTACTCATATGGAGTTAATTTAGGATAGATTTCTAGCAGTTTGTGGGTTCTCAAAACCACAGCTTCAAATACAGAGGGCTTCCCAGCAGTCTTGTCAACTCTATCCTATAATTTGGAGGGAGTCATTGTTCTCAGAACACATTTTCACATATAATCTTAGTTGTTCAGGATATCCAGCCACAACATGATCTGATAGACACACAAAGGCAGGGGAAAGTGATGTGAGTCAGCCCATGTCTCCCAGAAATGAAGTGGGGTCTTCTGACATCAAAGCCTGGTGTTTGTTTCCCAAAATCACAGCTGAGCTAAACACCTGCACAGAACACAGTCCACCCTCTGCTGCACATACAGTTGGTGTACCCCATGTCCCTCATGAGGAATTCTTCGGATCACACAATAAAATAGTGATGGAATACAGACATTCAGGAAACCTAGATATTTAGAAACTAAGCCAAGCCCTGCTTTACAACTAATGGATGCCCACTGGGGGGTGGAAATAGTATAAAGTAGCATTCAAGAATATAAAAATTTATAAAACAGAAATAGAGTCACAGACATAGAAAACTAATGCATGGTTACCAAAGGAGAAAACTGGGAGTAGGGGGCTGTAAATTAGGAGATTGGGATATTCACACTCCTATATATAAAACAGTAACCAACAAGGACCTACTCTATAGCAGAGGGAATAATACTCTATATCTTGTAACAATATCTTCCATCTATAATGAAAGATAATATAAAAAAGAATATATATTATATATATATTTATATATGTAACTGTGTAATAGAGTTATTTTGCTGTACATATAACTAATACAACAGTGTAAATCAACTATCAGTTCAGTTCTGTTCAGTCGCTTAGTCTTGTTTGACTCTTAGTGATCCCATGGACTGCAGCACTCTAAGGTTCCCTGTCTATCACCAACTCTGAGAGTGATACCATCCAACCATCTCATCCTCTGTCATCCATTTCTCCTCCTGCCTTCAATCTTTCCTAGCATCAAGGTCTTTTACAATGAGTCAATTCTTCACATCACGTGGTCAAAATAGTGGAGTTTCAGCTTCAACATCAGTCCTTCCAATGAACATTCAGGACTGATTTCCTTTAGGATAGATTGGTTGGATCTCCCTGCAGTCCAAGGGATTTTCAAGAGTCTTCTCCAACACCACAATTCAAAAGCATCAACTCTTCAGCACTCAACTTTCTTTATAGTACAGCTCTCACATCCATACATGACAACTGGAAAAATCATAGCTTTGATTAGATGGAAATTTGTTGGCAAAGTAATGTCTCTGCTTTTTAATATGCTGTCTATTTCTCCCAAGGAGCAAGTGTCTTTTAATTTCATAGCTTCAGTCACCATCCATAGTGATTTTGGAGCACAAGAATATGAAGTCTCTCACTGTTTCCATTGGTCCCTCATCTATTTGCCATGAAGTGATGGGACTGGATGCCATGATTTTAGTTTTCTGATGTTGAGTTTTTAGCCACCTTTTTCACTCTCCTCTTTCACTTTCATCAAGGGGCTCTTTAGTTCTTATTTAGTTCTTATCTGTCACAAGTTTGGTGTCATCTGCACATCTGAAGTTATTGATATTTCTCCCAGTAATCTTGATTCTAGCTTGTGCTTCATCCACCCCAGCATTTCTCATGATGCACTCTGCATGTAAGTTAAATAAGCAGAGTGACAATATACAGCCTTGATGTACTCCTTTCCCATTTGGAACAAGTCTGTTGTTCCATGTCCCTTTCTAACTGTTGCTTCTTGACCTGCATACAGGTTTCTCAAGAGGCAGGTTAGGTGGTCTAGTATATTTCAATAAATTTATAATTCTAAAACTGTGTGTCACTCATCATCCCATTACCAGTTATCACTTATTAAATTTTCCAGTTTATTTTTTAATGATGTTGTATTATCTGATGTATAATATTGTGAGCAATCTGCTTTAGGTGACCATGTCCTATGGACTGAAAGGGAGACAGTAAGAACAGGGTATAGAATCTGCCCTGCTTTATCCTTTGGTTGGTTGGTTGGTGATGCTGCTGTTGATTCTGAGAAGCTACATAAGATTGTCTAGGCTTCTGCAAAGAGACCACCAAAAAATCCCAAGTCCTAAGAGCAGAGTAACTAATGATGGTCAGATAGGGAGCTTCACATGGAGGCTGGGGAACACACTGCAAGAAACATAGGGACCACGGTGCCCTAGAAGCAACCAGACATGGAACAACTAACTGGTTCAAAATTGGAAAAGGAGTATGTCAAAGCTGTATATTTTCACCCTGCTCATTTAACTTCTGTGCAAGTACATATGTGAAATGTCGGGCTGAATGAAATACAAGGGGAATCAAGATTGCCAGGAGAAATATCAACAATCTCAGATATGCAGACAATACTACCCTAACAGCAGAAAGCAAAGAGGAACTAAAGAGCCTCTTGATGGGAGTGAAAGAGAAGAGTGAAAAAGCTCAGTGAAAAACTCAGCATTCAAAAGACTAACGTCACAGTATCCAGTTGCATCGCTTTGTGGGAAATAGTTGGAGAAAAAATGAAAAGAGTGAGAGACTTTATTTTCTCGGGTTCCAACATCAATATGGATGGTGACTGCAACCATGAAATTAAAAGATACTCGCTTCTTGGAAGAAAAGCTATGACAAACCTAGACAGTGTATTAAAAAGCAGAACACCATTTTTCCAACGAAGGTCCATATAGTCAAAGCTATGTTTTTTCCAGTAGTTATGCATGGATGTGAGAGTTGGACCATAAAGAAAACTGAGCATGAAGAATTGATGCTTTCAAACCGTGGTGCAGGAGGAGTCTTGAGAGTCCCTTGGACAGCAAGGAAATAAAACCAGTCAATCCTAAAGGAAATCAACCCTGAATATTCATTGTAAGGACTGATGCTGAAGCTGAAGCTCTAGTACTATAGCCACCTGATGCAAAGACCCAACTTATTGGGAAGACCCTAGTGCTGGGAAAGACTGAAGGCAAAAGGAGAAGGGGGAAGCAGAGGATGAGATGGTTAGATAGCATCATTGATTCAGTGGACATGAATCTCAGAAAACTCTGGGAGATAAGATAGCGCAGGACAGGGAAGCCTGGTGTGCTGTAGTCCATGGGGCTGCAAGGAGTCAGACACAACTTAGTAAATGAATAACAACAACTCTGCTCTGAAGGGTTATCACACTGGGATCTGTGCCTCTCCCAGGTCTTAACTCTGCTGCTGATACTAAGTCACTTCAGTCATGTCAGACTCTGTGTGACCCCCATAGATGGCAGCCCATCAGGCTCCCCCATCCCTGAGATTCTCCAGGCAAGAACACTGGAGTGGGTTGCCATTTCCTTCTCCAATGCATGAAAGTGCAAAGTAAAAGGGAAGTCACTCAGTCGTGTCTGACTCTTCACGACCCCATGGACTTCAGCCTACCAGGCTCCTCCATCCATGGGATTTTCCAGGCAAGACTGCCTTCTCCACAGGTCATACTCTAATTTGTACTAAAGCTTAGCACACACCTTGCACTTCCTAGACGAAAACATCAGCTGAGATGTTTCATCTGTGATTCATCCTGATTCACTGTGAGCATTTGATGAGTAAACGTGCATATACACAAATGCCTTCCTGATTCCACAAGTTTTTGAAATTGTCATTTACCTAAATTTTGGACCACCTGACCCATTCCTGGAAAGTAGCAGAGGTAGACAACATGCTATTAGTAAGCTCACCTACCAAGCATCTAGCACCTACTGTCTTGTTTAATCTCTGCAGTCTTTCAGGTAGGAAGTAGTTTGCTAACTGTTATAACATTTATTGATCAGGTAATTATAGTTACATTATAGCTGTAGGGGAGAGGGCAATAGCAACCCACTCCAGTACTCTTGTCTGGAAAATCCCCTGGATAGAGGAGCCTGGTAGGCTGCAATCCATGGGGTCACTGAGGGTCAGACACAACTGGGTGACTTCACTTTCACTTTTCACTTTGATGCATTGGAGAAGGAAATGGCAACCCACTGCAGTGTTCTTGCCTGGAGAATCCTGGGGATGGCAGAGCCTGGTAGGCTGCCGTCTATGGGGACACACAGTGTCAGACATGACTGAATCAACTTAGCAGCAGCAGTAGCAGCATAGCTATTAGGATATTTATTCAGATGAAAATATAGGATAAGCCAGCACCTTTGCTGTATAAAACTCCTTTCTGAGTTTTATCAAAGTATCCAAAAATATTTTGCCATTTGCAATGTTTTGACTGTGATTTGGTTCAGTGACTTCATGACTAATCAACTTAGCAGCAGCAGTAGCAGCATAGCTATTAGGATATTTATTCAGATGAAAATATAGGATAAGCCAGCACCTTTGCTGTATAAAACTCCTTTCTGAGTTTTATCAAAGTATCCAAAAATATTTTGCCATTTGCAATGTTTTGACTGTGATTTGGTTCAGTGACTACAGAAAGTAAGTCTGTAATATTGAGTATGTGAAGAATGCCAACCAAGGAAAGATACTCTGTCCTGAATTCTACAAACAAGGAAACCAGCCAAGTGACAAGTGATGCCAGGGCTATAGAAGAACAGATGAGAACATTTCAGTAATACAGAGCTACCTTCTAACTCTGTGGCCTGATGTCATTTAAAGGAGTAAATAGATTTGTGGGTAGAGTATGAACAACAGCTGTATTATCATCCCAATTGCATCTCTCTTTGGGGATGAACACTGAAAACTGTCAGGTTTACATCCTGTATGCAACAAGCCCAAATAACCATACTGGCTCATTCTGAAAACAAGGGAATTCAGGAAGTCTTTGTTTTACTTTGCTGTTGTTTTAATATTTATATTTGATAGCTGTCTCATTCATTCCATTCTGTGAAAATAACAATTTAAAATTGTTAAAAATTTTATATATTGTTTACAATTTTCATTTATTATGTAAGTTTCTGGGCAAATGAAATTTTAATGACTATCTTACAACCAGGTTTTTGGCCTTCAAAGCTTCTCTTAACTTGGAATCTGTGTGGACAAAGACTCCACATCTGTAGGTTTGCTATAAGACTAAGAATTTTCTTCTCTTATCAGAGGCAATGATGCAGTAACTCAAAAGTAAAAGGAAATGGCTCAGGGTGATTTCCACTGTCACCTTTTTGTTTTCCTTCATGACTAAGGAGAATGATGTACTTTAAAAGGATCCAGAGTTTCCAATATCAGGAGGACTCACATTCCACTGATGAGAGGAAGTCTCCCCAATCAGATAAGTACTTTTTGAGGTGGAAAACAAATCAAACAAGCATTAAACTCTGCTCAGCTTCTATGGTTTCTCTGGTTATTTCTGGGTATGCATTATTTGGGAAAAGAGTAATTGGAGAAGGATCATGATGTAGAATGCCTCGTCCAAGACTTGATTAAGGTGTTTTATAATTACTCCTCAGGCCTTTTTCCAGGAACTACATGCCCCAAAGGATGTTTTAAAAGCATTCTATTTCTCCGTTCACCCAGAGCAGCCACATTTTAGCTACAGTAGCTGACAGCCTGAGGGTGCTTCTAGCTTCTATGGTTTCTCTGGTTATTTCTGGGTATGCATTATTTGGGAAAAGAGTAATTGGAGAAGGATCATGATGTAGAATGCCTCGTCCAAGACTTGATTAAGGTGTTTTATAATTACTCCTCAGGCCTTTTTCCAGGAACTACATGCCCCGAAGGATGTTTTAAAAGCATTCTATTTCTCCGTTCACCCAGAGCAGCCACATTTTAGCTACAGTAGCTGACAGCCTGAGGGTGCTTCGTTCAGTTTTAATCCTGAACACTTATGGGAGATAACTCAAGAAGGAAAATAGAAAAGCCAGAGGCACATGAGCCTGAGACCAGGCCAAGACCTCGGTTCCTTCCTAATGACTTCACCACCCACAGACAAGGCCATGCAGGAAGCCCTAACACTACAGGTGAACCACGCGTGCCCAGTTCTACCGCTGACTGGACTGTGTAAACACAGAGTACAATCATTCATTCTGTTCTGAAGTTTGTCATCATAACCAAGTGCAGGTTTGGTCTACTCAGCATCTCCCCCTTCCTCATCCACACCAAGCCTGCCCCCACCTCAGGGCCTCTGCACCTGCTAATCCGTGTGCCTCAGACATTCTTCCCACCCACCTGCCCATGCCAGAGCCCTCCTCCTGCAGTCACAGGGCAGGGTGCTCTTCCCAGACACTCTTCTCCTGATCAGCATCCCCTGTCCATCATTATTCACCATCTCATGCCCTACTGTGTTTCCAGATACCATTTATCATTTTGGTTGCTCACTCATTGCTTACCCACCTCTGTAACTAACCCATGGATCTTTCCAGAGGGAGGATCCTGTGTGCCTTGTTCATAACCCTGTTCCCATAAGAGTGTCTGGAACTCTTACTATGGAGGCATATAGGTGAGCTGGGGTATATGTGTGGGAAAATGTAGTGGCAGTGGTGGTGATTATCAGTATTATTAATATTAACTACAAATCTACAGGCCTACTCATATGGGAAGAATCTATAAATCACAAAGTAATGTTGCTAGAGGGAAGTTTCCATATTTCTCCAGCCAGGTGATTCTTTAGAAGATTCAGAGTGTGGTACTGTGCTTGCTCACTCAGTCGTGTCCAGCTCTTTGTGACCTCATGGACTGTAGCCCACCAGGCTCCTCTGTCTATGGGGATTCTCTTAAGTTTCCATATATTCTCCAGCCAGGTGATTCTTTAGAAGATTCAGAGTGTGGTACTGTGCTTGCTCACTCAGTCGTGTCCAGCTCTTTGTGACCTCATGGACTGTAGCCCACCAGGCTCCTCTGTCTATGGGGATTCTCTAGGCAAGAATACTAGAGTGGGTTGCCATGCTCTCCTCCAGGAGATCTTCCCAACCCAGGGGTCGAACCCAC
The DNA here is from genome assembly GCA_006408675.1 of Madoqua kirkii. Taxonomy (NCBI): domain Eukaryota; kingdom Metazoa; phylum Chordata; class Mammalia; order Artiodactyla; family Bovidae; genus Madoqua; species Madoqua kirkii. The sequence continues at coordinate 6,506 of SJYC01106188.1, read as the reverse complement.
GTCTCCTGCATTGCAGGGGGATTCTTTATCAGCTGAGCTACCAGGGAAGCCCCCAGGATGCGGTGCTATCACTCTAATTCCAAGAAAGGGGACTGTATCATCTCAGTCCTCCAGAGAAGTCTGATTGGCAATGGCCCCTCGCTGCTGCTGCTGCTGCTGCTGCTGCTGCTGCTAAGTCACTTCAGTCATGTCCGACTCTGTGTGACCCCATGGACGGCAGCCCACTAGGCTCCTCTGTCTCTGGGATTCTCCAGGCAATAATACTGGAGTGGGTTGCCATTTCCTTCTCCAGTGCATGAAAGTGAAAAGCGAAAGTGAAGTAGCTCAGTCGCGCCTGACTCTTAGAGACCCCATGGACGGCAGCCTACCAGGCTTCTCTGTCCATGGGATTTTCCAGGCAAGAATACTGGAGTGGGGTGCAATTGCCTTCTTAGACTAATGTAAATATTTCCTGCCTTGGATGTAAATATAGCCACTGTGGAAAATAGCATGGAGGTTCCTCAAAAAACCAAAGTTAATATTGCCATATGATTCAGCAATCCCACTCCTGTGCACATAACCAGACAAAACTCTAACTTGAAAAGACAAATGCACCTCAGTGTTCACTGCAGCACTATTCCCAATATCCAAGATGTGGAAAAAACCTAATTGTCCATCAAATGACTGGGTAAAGACATGGTACATATACACAATGGCATATTATTCAGCCATGAAATAATAAAAAAGCATGAAGTAATTCCATTTGCAGCAACACTGACTGAACTAGAGGTTGTCATACTAAGAGAAGTCATACAAAGAAAGACAAATACTATCTGATATCACTTACATGTGAAATCTAAAGTATGACACGAATGAACTTATCTATAAAACAGAAGGGCTTCCCTGGTGGCTGAGCAGCAGAGAACCCTCCTGAAATGCAGGAGCCATAGAAGATGTGGGATTGATCCCTGGGTGGGGAAGAGCCCCTGGAGGAGCGCATGGCAACCAACTAATATTCTTGCCTGGAAGACTCCCATGGACAGAGGAGCCTGGTGGGCTACAGTGCACGGGGTCACAGAGAGTCACAACTGAGTGACTTAGCAAGCACACATGAAACAGAAAGACTCACAGACATAGAGAACAAACATTTGGTTCCCAACAGGGGAGTAGGTTGGAGAAGTATGGATTGGGAGTTTGCAATGAACAGATGCATATTACTATATATAGAATGGGTAGGCAACAAGGTCCTACTGCATAGTACATAGAACTGTACTCAATATCCTATGAAAAACCATAGTAGAAAAGAATATGAAAAATAATAAATATATGTACAATTGAAACACTTTGCTGTACAGTAGAAATTAACACATTGCAAATCAACTACAATAAAAATTTTAAAAACAAAACAATAAGAGATAAAATAAAAGTTTACTGCTAAATACCCCCTGCTTTGTGTGCAGTTAATTTTTCTCCTCTGTGATCCTCCTCGTAGGCTGGCTTGTCTGCCTTCTAGAAGTGGGTCATGACTCAGAATAAGGCGAGGCTGCAGTGAGTCAGACCTGGAGTGGCTCTGAATCGAGGTCCATATGGCAATGACACCCCACTCCAGTCCTCTTGCCTGGAGAGTCCCATGGATGGAGACACCTGGAGGGCTGCAGTCCATGGAGTTGCTGAGGGTAGGACATGACTGAGTGACTTCGCTTTCACGCACTAGAGAAGGAAATGGCAACCCACTCCAGTGTTCTTGCCTAAAGAATCCCAGGGATGGGGGAGCCTGGTGGCTGCCATCTATGGGGTCACACAGAGTCGGACACGGCTGAAGTGACTTAGCAGCAGTAGCAGCAGCATGGTTTCCTTAGCTGCTGCACCTAGGGAAGGGGTTTCATCTAATTCTGGGTGTGTAATAAGTTCTGTGCTGTGATTCATGGGGTCGCAAAGGGTCGGATACGACTGAGCGACTGAACTGAACTGACTGACTGAATAGGTTCACCACAGTTGGAGAAGACTCTTGAGAGTCCCTTGGACTGCAAGGAGATCCAACCAGTCCATTCTAAAGAAGATCAGCCCTGGGTATTCTTGATTCTAAAGCTGAAACAGACCACCTCATGCAAAGAGTTGACTCATTGGAAAAGACACTGATGCTGGGAGGGATTGGGGACAGGAGGAGAAGGGGACGACAGAGGATGAGATGGCTGGATGGCATCACTGACTCAATGGACATGAGTTTGAGGGAACTCTGGGAGCTGGTGATGGACAGGGAGGCCTGGTGTGCTGCGATTCATGGGGTCGCAAAGAGTTGGACATGACTGAGCAACTGAACTGAACTATTGGTTCACCAACTGAGAAATCGTTGCATTGTTGGTAATAAAGTCATTCAATGCCAATCCACTCTGAAGAGACAGATTGGAAGAACTCTGTGCATAGTGTGGGGTCAAAAAAGCACTGAGCTACAGATCAAAGGAAATAAAAATGTGAGGAATTCCCAGCATGGAGCCCTGGGGATCCATCAAGTCCCCTGGCTGATGTTAACCTCAGTTTCTATGGGTGGGAAATGAGCACACTGAAGGTAGGCTGGGCTAAGTGATGATGTTCTGTAGGGAAAGTGTATTAAGTCCATTTCAATTGATAGTATTTTCAACTTAAAACGGGTTTGCTGGATGTAACACTGAGATCTAACCCTATTGTAAGTGGAGGACAATCTGCACTGTTTTCAATGATATATTTCACTAGAATCTCCTGATTTGAAGAGAATTTTACAAGCAAAATAATAAAGAGTTGGACCTCACCCTTTATCTGCTTTCCTTTAAATGCCTGGGTAGACATTGCTTTTTAGGAGATGCTTTTATGAGTACCAGTGCCTGCCTTGGTGCCTTGCCCACATGGCTTTCAGTTCTCATTGTGGTACTTAAAATACTAGGATTGGGGCTTCCCTAGAGGCTCAGTTTTAAAGAATCTGCTTGCAAATTCAGCAGACATGGGTTAAATCCCTGATCCCGGAAGATCCCACATGCCTTGTAGCCATTAAGCCTGTGCACAGCTACTGAGCCTGGTCCTCAAGAGCCTGGGAGCTGCAACTACTGAAGCCCTCATACCCTAGAGCCTGTGCTCTGCAACAACAGAAGGCACCACCATGAGAAACCCACACACTACACCTGGAGAATAGACCCTGCTCATCCCAACTGGAGAAAAGCCTGTGCACACGTGAAGACCCAGCACAGCCAAAAACAATAAAACACTAGGATTCCAACTGCCAAAGTATTTGACTTTCTAGATTTTGAGTGTGACGAAGTTGGTTATTTTGCCAATCAAGCCACATTAACACAAAATAAACAAGAAAATTAAGCTGTACTCGTCATGGCTCCAAGATTTTATGCTGAAGCTTTCCATAGATGACTTCTGGCCCCAAACAGGCTACCATCTAAATCTGCGTCTTTTATTTCAGAAACTTCAAATTGACATTTCTCTACTGCAAGTTATTCTGAACTCAATTCTACTTTTCTTATAGAAACATACCATGCATTGTCAGTTAAGATAATTCTCTCTCCACGGACTGTAGAACTAACACTCTTAACTGTACGTCAGGTGCTGCTTTATCTTTTAATGAAATACCCAGTGATGAAGCACATTACAACTGGTCAGTATAACTGAGTTGTTCCTCAACTTTGAAATAATGTCATTTCATATCTCTGACTTAATACATTGAGAATTCAAAAAGGGTATAAATCAGACTTAAGGTAATGGTGGTGAATCAATGTAGGAAAGTTAAGTTTCGCTTAAATAGAGACTTTAAAATCTAAAATGTTGCTATAGTTTAATTGTGATGCTATATGATCTGTTCAGTGGTATTTGTTAAGAAAGGTAAAATAAAAACCACCACCTGACTCCTTCCTGGGTGCTCCACCCTGTACATGAATTATTTTTGTGCAGGTAGATTATAATCACCATCCCATTCTTCATTTATTTCTTTTTTAAATAGTAGAGAACATTTTGTAGATCAGCAAGAGAGATTTTTTTTTAAAAAATTCCAATAGGACGTTCTGTTTTAATGTTTAGTGACAGTTTACCTCCAAAGAGAAATTGAAATATTAAAAAGACATGCTAAAATTCCATGAGAATTTATAGACTGTCATACAGAGTGAAGTCAGAAAGATAAAAACAAGTATCATATAGCATCTATGTGGAATCTAAAAAAATGGTGTAGATGATCTCATTGGTAAAAGAGAAATAGAGACACAGATGCAGAGAACAAATGCATGGATCCTAAAGCAGGGGAAAGAAGGGAGGATGAGTTGGGAGGCTGGCATTGACATATATAAACTACTGATACTAAGCCTAAGGTAGATAACTAATGAGAATATACTGTATAGCCCAGGAACTCTACTCAGTGCTTTGTGGTGACCTAAATGCAAAGGAAATCCAAAGAGGGACATGTATATATTTATATATGTACAGCTGATTCACCTTGCTGTACAGTAGAAACTAATACAACCATTGTAAAGCAACTATATTTGAATAAAAATTAATTAAAAATAATAAAACTCCATTGACCTATGATTATCTATGAAGCATGAATCTATTGCAAAGTAAAGGAGGATGTACACTGATAAAATCCTTTGTGGTCATGGAAGATTTTCAGATTTAGAGACTGAAAACCTGACAAATCACAAACACATAATTTTTTTAACCTTAAATTAGCAAATGCACTAAAAAATAAACATGCAATGACTTCCTCCATTTTTTAATATCACCCAGAATGAGTGGCTGAGATGGCAGATGCCTCATAATAGTAAGGGTCCTTGTGTAGGTTTAATAGACATAATTGATATCTAAGAAGTGCTTAAATTTATCAAACAAACAAGCCAGTTTATCATCTGTCCCTTTGGACAAGTAGACCACTGGGCCCAATAGGGCTCCTGAAATGTTTCATGTCTCAATTCAATGTCTCTCTTGTTCCCATTCTCCACCTGTGAATCACCATGGAGATGGTTCTGCCACATAGGACCTTCATGGCTTCCAGGAAGGTCCACAACTCTGGAGCATCAAAAGGTGAGACCCATCCCCCTCTTCTTCCTCGCTCTCCTGCCTCCCTCACACACACACACACACACACACACACACACACACACACACACACACACAATGTTAGCCTGCTTCTCTCACCTTTGGATGGAATGATTTTGGGTTTTGAATTAGGGTTGTGTCTTCCTGAATGAGACACTAGACGTCTTCACAGTGGCTGCACATGGTACCCTGATGTATAATCTCACTGACAGAGTTGACTTCACAAACTACCATGCTTCACCTTTCAGCAGACTGTTCACATTTCCAATTGTGCTTTTCCTCAGGGTCTGCACTGATTCAGGGAGAGAAGGTGGAGGGATAAGGGCCTGACTACACAGCCCCCATTATGATAAGACATCAAAAAGCATATTCCCTGGATTCAGCACTGGCCTGGATCTGACTGGGAGCTTCCTGTTACTACATTCACTATCTCTAAATTAGTAAATGTGCACTTTATGGATGATGGGGAGGGATGCAGGTCTATGGTGTCCTGAAGTACTGAGGTTTACTCAACAAAACCTTACCAAGTGTCATTAACACATAATCTACACCTTTATGACCTATTTCCCTGGGTCATAAACTCCTCTTCTGAGCTACAGTGGATTTATCTGCCAGGGTACCTGAAAAAAAGTGAGTTACTATTGATAAACCATCATTACTTCATGCAATCTTTTTGTGAAGATCTAACCAGACCACCTAACCTGCCTTTTGAGAAATCTGTATACAGGTCAGGAAGCAACAGTTAAAACTGAACATGAAACTGGACTGGTTCCAAATAGGAAAAGGAGTACGTCAAGGCTGTATACTGTAACCCTGTTTATTTAACTTATATGCAGAGTACATCATGAGAAATGCTGGGCTGGAGGAAACACAAGCTGGGATCAAGATTTCCGGGAGAAATATCAATAACCTCAGATATGCAGATGACACCACCCTTATGGCAGAAACTGAAGAGGAGCTAAAAAGCCTCTGATGAAAGTGAAAGAGGAGAGTGAAAAAGTTGGCTTAAAGCTCAACATTCAGAAAACAATGAGGAGAAGGGGACGACAGAGGATGAGATGGCTGGATGGCATCACTGACTCGATGAACATGAGTCTGAGTGAACTCCGGGAGTTGGTGATGGACAGGGAGGCCTGGCGTGCTGAGATTCATGGGGTCATGAAGAGTCGGACACGACTGAGCGACTGAACTGAACTGAAGTGCTCAAGACTGGGAGTCAGATGAGTGCAAAATTCCTCACCCTAGAATCTGCGTCTCCACCCTAGATGCTCAGCACCATGTCCAGATCATACTAAACCATCTGTCTATGGGAGCAGGAAAACCCAGCTGACTGCATGGCTGATAAAGGACCGTATGGGTGCCTGTAATAATTACTGCAGCCTTTCTCCACAGAGAGCATCTTCCAAATTTTCCCTAATTCTCACAAAGATCTTGATAGGCAGGCATTGTCATTCCTCTTTTTTTTT
>SJYC01106186.1:0-17287 GCA_006408675.1 Madoqua kirkii | reverse complement strand
GACAACAGAGGATAAGATGGCTGGATGTCATCACTGACTCGATGGACGTGAGTCTGAGTGAACTCCAGGAGTTGGTGATGGACAGGGAGGCCTGGCGTGCTGCGATTCATGGGGTCGCAAAGAGCTGGACACGACTGAGTGACTGAATGGAACTGAACTGATACTACTTTTTAGATTCCACATATAAAGTATATCATATTATTCATCCAATAAAAGAGCACCTAAATACATAAAACAAATGTCACCAAGTCCAAGCTCACTCTGCTTGCTGCACGATAGGCCAAGGAATCCAAGAAACAAGATGTTGAGGCAAGGAAGAGATTTTAACCAGGGAGCCAGCAGACCAAGATGGTAGGCTAGAACCTCAAGTTATCTTATTGGGGTCTGGATGCCAGGTCCTATTACAGATCAGGGAGAAAGAAGCAATGAGAAACTAAAGTCAAAATTCAGAATAGAGAGGGAGATGCAGTGGGGGAGTAAAGTGAAAGGGTCTTCAGTCTTATAAAACATCTCTGAAGGATGTCCAGCCTTCAGAAGGAGTGTGTTATCTCTTCTATTCACAGGTAGGCAGGGGCAAACTATCTCCCATGAGCTGAACAAAGGCACTTTAGTTTACAGTCAAGTAGAGGGGCAGGATCCTCCAGGCAAGCCATTGTGTATGATTATGGCAATAAAAGCAAGTCAAAGAAACAGTCTCCAACATGGAGTCGAATTGGCTTCCTCCCTGAAACAAAAATACTAACAGACATTAAGAGTGAATGTGATGGGGAATAGCATAACTTATTAACATCAGAAAAGGTCCTTGGAAACAAACATACAACGTTTCTTTTCCAATTTTCAGCATGTTTCTCTCTGCTTTGAGAGGAAATGAGAATTATGTTTAATGGGACAAGTAGACCCAAGTCCCTTCAGCTACAGGAGAGAATGAATACTCTGAACTGGCCCAGGATAAGTTCACCTGGATTTAGCTGGTGGGGTAATTCCCGTTGTGCTGACCATTGAGGAAGGGATTTATCTATGATAGAGATCTTTGTCCTGGTCACCAGGTGATAGTTTTAGAGGTCAAATAAATGACTTTTCTAATCCTCAAAAATCTGGCAGGGGTAGAGGGATCATTTGATCCACGACCACTGAGTAACTGAATGGAAGGCAACAATCACTAATGCACAAGTCACCTGTTTTGCTTTCAGTAGATGATTAAGAAGATGGATGGTTATTTTTCAAGCAGTGGTGAAACAGAGCAGGACTCTGGAGCGGTGGGGCTCCTGGGCACAAAAGCCTTTCTGTGTCCCCTATTTCTTGATTACAGGAAATAGGCTTCATTCAGTCTCTAAGACATCCCTTGAGTTCCAAGGGCAGGTTCAAACAGATACAATTAGGGAAGGGAGGAGATAAAGAGACCAGGGAAGAACAATTAGAAAACAGTCGTGTGGGATTTTCCTGGTGGTTCAGTGATTAAGCATCTGCCTGCTAATGCAAGGGACAAGGTTCTTTCCTGATCTGGGAAAATTCCCTATGACACAGGCAACTAAGTCCCTAAGTGTTGCAATTACTGAGCCAGTGCTCTGGAGCTGCAACTACTGAGCCCACACACCGCAACTAGAGAGAGTCCTCACTTGCCACAACTAGAGGAAGCCCACACACAGCAATGGAGACCCAACACAGTCATTTTCTTTTTTTTAATGCTTAAAAAATAAATAGCACAGCCTTGGAACAGGTCCTGGTTCCCCCTCAAGGGATACACATAACAATATCTTTGAGTTATTTTGTAGATACTGAAATCCCAAGCAGGTGGGAGAAGTTAACTATGGGCTGCCCACAAGCATGTACACCCTAGACCTGTTAGAACCAGAGGTTGATGATGCTGACTCCTGATTACCTCACCACCAACCAGTCAGAAGAATGTCCATGAGCTGACCACACTCTCTTTGAATCATTTCTATAAAACTCCTCAGTATCTCTCCAGGGTGGCACATACACTTTGGAGGGCATTAGCCCACTGTGGTCCTCTTTGCCTGGCAAAACAATAAAGCTATTATTTTCTACTTCAACCAAAACTCTATCTCTGAGATTTAATTCAATGTTGGGGTACAGAGCCTGGATTCAGCTTCAGTGGCAAAAGCATATGAAATATGGTATCTTTGTTTTCTATTATTGAAAATTCTGTTATTGTGTTTTAATTCACAATAGTCTCTTGTCTGTCTCTGTACAGATGAAAATAACACCTCCTCCCGCCCCCGCCCCCTGGGCATGATCTAAAATCTTGAATGAAGCAAAGAGTTATCGACAGACTTTCTAAAACAGATTTTAGGAACCCATGATCAGGGTTTTGTCAATTTGTTTCAAAATAGAAACTTTCCTTTGTGATTTATGGCATGCATTAAAATAGTCCTAGATAACAACTCAGTGCTGTCAAGTCAACCTCAGGGGTCCTGATCGCAATATGACACTTGGGTAGTTAAGTTGCCCCAGGCTGGAAAAAATCATAACACAAATGGCGAAAAGGAAACAGCAGAGGGAAAGCTATTTTCAAACGCATTTCTTTGGGACACCAAAGTATGGCAAATATCATTTTGACTTCGCATTGGGGCTTTTGCAAGTAACTGATCTTTATCAAGTGCCATGCTTATGGCAGAAAGTGAAGAGGAACTAAAAAGTCTCTTGATGAAAGTGAAAGAGGAGAGTGAAAAAGTCGACTTAAAGCTCAATATTCAGAAAACGAAGATCATGGCATCTGGTCCTATCACTTCATGGCAAATAGATGGGGAAATAGTGGAAACTGTCAGATTTTATTTCTTTGGTCTCCAAAATCACTGTAGATGGTGATTGCAGAAATGAAATTAAAAGATGCTTACTCCTTGGAAGGAAAGTTATGACCAACCTAGATAGCATATTCAAAAGCAGAGACATTATTTTGCCAAAAAAGGTCCTTCTAGTCAAGGCTATGGTCATGTATGGATGTGAGAGTTGGACTGTGAAGAAAGCTGAGTACTGAAGAATTGACGCTTTTGAACTGTGGTGTTGGAGAAGACTCTTGAGAGTCCCTTGGACTGCAAGGAGATCCAACCAGTCTGTCCTAAAGGAGATCAGTCCTGGGTGTTCATTGGAAGGACTGATACTGAAGCTGAAGCTTCAATACTTTGGCCACCTCATAAAGAGTTGACTCTTTGGAAAAGACCCTGATGCTGGGAGGGATTGGGGGAAGGAGGAGAAGGGGATGACAGAGGATGAGATGGCTGGATGGCATCAGCGACTCGATGCACATGAGTTTGGGTAAACTCTGGGAGTTGGTGATGGACAGGGAGGCCTGGGGTGCTGTGATTCATGGGGTCGCCAAGAGTTGGACACAACTGAGTGACTGAACTGAACTGAACTGAATGCTTTTAGGATCTTGAAGAACACATACTTTCATATTGTTATCCATGCAAAATGCCTCAGTAGATACTTTTCTCCAAAGTATATACTTGAGGATATTTTAGGATAGAGCTGGCTTCATTTGCTCACAGTTAGGGTTTTAATACACATGTGTTAAGGTTGGTTTTTCACATGAATTGGCTATAATCATCCAAGTTCAAAAATAACATCCATGAGTACTATAAAGAGCTTTAATAGTCTTTTTCTCTCTCTCTGCAAACTGGGGCCAATTTAACATGACAGTTGCTAGATGCATGTTTTATTTGTTGATTACATTGTCTGTTGTCTCATCTTGAAACTATTTTTCTGGATTACTCTGGGTCCAGGTCTCCCAGTGCATCTAAAACATACCTCAAGAATTAAGTTCAGCTCAGGCAAATCTCAAGTGAATATGGACATACATGACAAAGGACAGACATGATTCAGAGACGTTATTTCCTTCCATTTGGAAGGAAACCCTTAGTGTAACATTCCTGGTTTCTCTCTAATCACCCCTCACATGCACACTCTATTGCAAGAGAGACAGAGTAAATAATTTGCTTGCTGTGTTTAAAATGGGAAAGTAGAAATCTGCAACAAGAATCTTTTTTCTCTTCAATCTTTGGGCAACCTACATTCTTTGTTCCTTTCTAAGGACTGAGTGCGCACTTGCAAAGTGGAGTTTAATAGGGGAGAGAGAGAAAGGATGATGGTCTAATGAAAGAGTTTCCTAGTAGGAAGATCAAATGTCTGTAGTTATCAACTAAAGGCCTCAATAGTAGTTTAACTTGTAATAAGGCTGCCCACAGGTTCCTATCAGCCTTACATCTTTGTTTTGTTTCTCAATTTATCTGTAACTTAGGAAAGAAGGTTATTGCTGGGCTCTCTCTGCCTACACAGGCAGACAACTTAGAGAGGTAGACTCTGATTGGCCAAACAGGAGCTCTCTCTTAGGACAACAAATAACTATCCCTGGAAAATGAGGCTAACCAAGTTCATGACACATAGACACATATTAAACCTCTTCTTACGTTGTGGAAACTTTCATTCCATTTGTCCATCAAAGGAGACCCATGGGCTCTTTCCTATTGAAAATTCTAAGGACTGTATCTAAGACTCAGTTTTGTTTCTTCTGATTTCATCAAAAGATCTTTCCTTCAATATAGGCAAACAACATCCCATTAATCTGTTTCCCGTCCTCCTGTAGATCTTTTCTTTGTAATTATAATAGAACAGAAACTCTTTTCATGTTAATATTCAAGCTCCTTCTGTTCCCACCTGACCTGTCTCCAACCCAACTTCCAAGGCTTTGAAAGTAACTTCTAGGAGACAGAGAAAAACTGTCTTCATGAAAATGAGAGGCTACAGACATGACTTCTGGCTTACTTTTATCTTTAATTGAAGTAAAATCTTTAGTGATCAGAATTTAAGAGGAACTCAATTTGTAATATTTGCTTGTGTTACCTGCCAACACAGGAGACTCAAGAGATGCGAGTTTGATCCCTGGGTCTGGAAGGTCCCCTGGAGGAGGAAATGGCAACTCACTCCAATATTCTTAACTGGAAGATTCCATGGACAGAGCAGCCTGCTGGGCTACATTCCATGGGGTCACAAAGACTCAGACATGACTGAGTAGGCACAGCCATAACACAAAGTACTTTATAGAGAAATAGCAGTGGAGCTGATTAAACTGAGTACTTGCAAAAGAATATCTATGTGTATAACTTTGTGGTATTTGCTATAGGAAAATATGGCACCTTAACGATGTAGTTGAAATGCCTAGATGATACAAGACCTAAAGAGACCACAAAAAGATGTCGAAGGGAAATACCATTTTAATAAGCATCACTACTCATTTACAGTAACATTAAAATTGATTTATAAGATTTGATCATTAAAAGAACCTCAGCAAAATATGGACTGGAATTCAGCTAATTCATTTATTGGGAATGGGAGAAAAATGCTTCCCATATTCATCAAATATTTATTGACTATAAACTGCTTCCACTGCTTTGGTCCCTGGTGCTCTATCAGGGAAGACAGAAATCCTGGCCCTCAGTACTCCACTGTGGTTTAGAGGGCTAGGCGATAAAACAACAAAGGTATAAGTCCACAAATTATATGTTCCCAGTGGAGATGAGATGTGTCATGGGAGGGGAAAAAAAGGTACAGAAGAGCAAGGATTAAGAAACCACCAATGGTATAAATTGATTTTAACCTCGGTTTCAATGGAAGGTGACCTTGACCAAAGAAGGAGTAGGGGAGGTGCGGTCCGCAGCATGAAGCCGCACAGGAACATGTATTCCTCATTAGTAGTTATTAAGGAGATGTGAATTAAACCCCAGTGAGAGATCACTAAGCACTTATCAGTATGATAAAACTCTTAAAAAGTGATACTATTCAATGTTGGCTAGGGTGGAGAGAAAACAGGTCACTCATATGTTGCTGGAACATGGTACAGCCATACTGAAAAACAGTTTGCAGTTTCTTTAAGAAACTAAGACTGCAGCTACCATACAACCTAGTACCTGCTCTGCTGGGTATTCAATTCTAGATTTCTGAAGACATGTTCACATAAAACCAGTACATAGATATTTGTGGCGGCTCTGCTGGAACAGACAAAAGCTGAAACAATCTACATGTCCTGTCACCAAAGAATGATTATCTGTACGTCTGGAACATGTATCACTTCTCAGCAATAAAAAGAGACAGGTTACATACTAATACACAAATCTTGGAGAACTATGCTGAATAGGGAGGGGGGGGGACAAACAGTCTCAAATGCTACATACCACATAATTCAATTTATACAACATTCCACATCAAGATAACAAAATTCTAGGAATGGTCAACAGGTTAACAGTTGTCCTGGGTTGGTAAGTGGAGGTGGGATCAGGAGGGATGTGAATGTTGGCTACGAACAGGTAAAAGGATCTTAGTGGTGATGGATATATTGTACAGGTTGATTTTAAATGTTCTATAACTTGATCATATGATGTCAACACTCTAGTAAGAAGTTACCACAGAGTGAAATAACTAAAGGGACAGGAATTTCTGTATTAGTTTTTACAAATACATGTGAATCTAAAATTATCTCAATATGACATATTTGACTAGGAAAAAATACAGACTAAAATCAATTCCTTTCTCAGAAGAACAGTAACTCCTGATCATCCCAAATCCCCAAAACTGTTGAAATGGGAAATATGTTTGTAGCAGGTGATATAAGTTGGCTAAACTCAGTGTTAGCATGAAGATGAAGAAAAAAAACAGCATGTTGCAAGATGGATGAATAAATATGTATGTATATATATATATAATATAATGAATATGATATAGCATATTATATAATGAATATATATGTATATTATATATCCACAGTTAATATCCTCCAATATGATTATCTGAACTGATAGGATTTCTACATAGTTATACTAATCTGTGGACTTCCCAGGTGGTGCCAATAGTAAAGAAACACAGGTTTGATCCCTGGGTTGGGAAGATCCCTTAGAGAATGGAATGGCTACCCACTCAGCATTCTTGTCTAGAGAATTCAATGGACAGAGAAATCTGGCAACTGCAAAGAATGGGACACGACCAAGCAACTGAGCACAATCTACAGTCTTATTATGATAAAATCAATGTAACTTTTCTGTTAGGAAAGCTCACATTTCATGAACAAATGCATCATTGAAACACGCAGGTCAAATAAGCAAGTGTGTTTAGACTTTATATGAAAAGAGAAAATCAGAGATGGAGAAACACCACATATACTTAAGACTTTTCAATCCCATGATGATCAAATGTGTCAACTGCAATGGATATGAAATCCCTCCACTGAAAATTTACAAACCATGTCTAATACTGTTTGTTCTCAGAATTATGAAATACATTTTTGATAATTCATAGCAAATTTAATAAACATTCCTACTCAGTAGGCAAATAAGGAGTTTCTAAAAATAACAGAGGACTGAATTATTTGGAGGAAATGAGAAAACACATGGGGGCAATTTTTAGGAACATGTATTGTTCTTGAAATTGCTGAGGAAAAGGATTGGGTTTTACAAAAAGGCCACACTGACACACTTTTCTTTCAATAACGCTAATTTCTTTTTATTTTCTCCAGTGAGGCACTTTGTTTCTGTGCTTGGGCGCCTCCCATCATGAAAAGCCCATCTGTGTGTTTTTTGCGTATGTTCCCTGGTCTCCCTGGTGAATGCTAATGTGAAGACATGAGTCATGTGTCCAGTGATGTCAGTCTGAACGATTACTATTCCTCACACCATGTTCTTCAGAAACATGAAATCCCTTCAGCAGCCTCTTCTCTTTGTGTTCTATTTTCAGGAACGTGGCTACACCATGTTGTCAAATTTCTGCAACTACTCTTCACATCCACCTTCGCTTCATTATTTCCATTGACTGTGGATCAAGCCCTTTCCCACTGGGGATGTGCACTGTTAGACAAACTAGCTCCCTCATCTTCAACATTGTGTCAGGACACATATTACTGTATTGAAAAATGCAAGACTGCACATCCCTATGTGAGTTGGACCACAAAAGAGGAACAAAAGTTAAACAATAAAAGGAGTTACTATGATGTGGGCAGAGAAGGAAATGGCAACCCACTCCAGTGTTCCTGCCTGGAGACTCGCAGGGATGGGGGAGCCTGGTGGGCTGCCGTCTATGGGTTTGCACAGAGTCAGACATGACTAAAGTGACTTAGCAGCAGATGATGTGGGCGGGTGGATAGGTAGAGACACATGGTCACATGTTTACCTGCTGGGTATTTCCTTAGATCCCCTCCTTCCTTTCAATCTCATTGACTTGAATGGTTAGTTTTAATATTCTGGAAGCATGAGGATGGACAGTCTATATTTTCTTGTAGAAACTTTTCTTTTTAGTGCTTAGGATTCCTTCTTATTTTTATTATTTATTTATTTATTTTTTGGTCCACTCCCCATAGCTTGCAGGATCTTAATTCCCCAACCAGTGATTGAACCCTCACCCTTGGCATTGAAACTTCAGAGTCCTAACCAATGGATCACAAGGGAATTCCTGAAACTTTTTACATTTGAATAAAGCTCTTTAAAATTTTAGAGTATAAAGTTGTTAACTTTGTTAACTTGAAATTTTCGGCAGTTATGTTTCAGAACTATTTTTACATAGCTTGTATTTATCTTCCCAGGATCGGACGCTGAGGCACAGCAATGTTGTTCCAGAAGGACAGTGATTCAAACAGAAATATTTGGAAAGGCATGCAAGAAGAATGGTGAATTAGAAGGCAACTGGCAAAACCTCACTAGGTGTCTCACAATTCAGTTACAGAGTCAGACATGACTAAAGTGACTTAGCAGCAGATGATGTGGGCGGGTGGATAGGTAGAGACACATGGTCACATGTTTACCTGCTGGGTATTTCCTTAGATCCCCTCCTTCCTTTCAATCTCATTGACTTGAATGGTTAGTTTTAATATTCTGGAAGCATGAGGATGGACAGTCTATATTTTCTTGTAGAAACTTTTCTTTTTAGTGCTTAGGATTCCTTCTTATTTTTATTATTTATTTATTTATTTTTTGGTCCACTCCCCATAGCTTGCAGGATCTTAATTCCCCAACCAGTGATTGAACCCTCACCCTTGGCATTGAAACTTCAGAGTCCTAACCAATGGATCACAAGGGAATTCCTGAAACTTTTTACATTTGAATAAAGCTCTTTAAAATTTTAGAGTATAAAGTTGTTAACTTTGTTAACTTGAAATTTTCGGCAGTTATGTTTCAGAACTATTTTTACATAGCTTGTATTTATCTTCCCAGGATCGGACGCTGAGGCACAGCAATGTTGTTCCAGAAGGACAGTGATTCAAACAGAAATATTTGGAAAGGCATGCAAGAAGAATGGTGAATTAGAAGGCAACTGGCAAAACCTCACTAGGTGTCTCACAATTCAGTCCATAGCACATGACCTGTAAGCCAGCTAACTGATGATATCTTGACTGTCTGTACATTAATATTTTATTAGAAGTAAAAGTATATCTATGTTCAATACAGGATACAGGATGCTTGGGGCCAGTGTATGGGATGAACCAGGGGGATGGGCAGGGAAGGGAGGTGGGAGGGGGCTTTAGCATGGGGAGATCGTGTACACCTGTGGCTGATTCATGTCAATGTATGGTAGAACCAATACAGTGCTGTGAAATGGAATAAAGCATTAAACAAAAATAAATAAATAAATTAATTAATTAATTAATTTTTAAAAAAAGTATAAACTTCAGGAGTTGCTGCTGTTCAATTGTTCAGTCATGTCCAGCTCCTTGAAACCCCAAGGACTGCAGAATGCCAGGCTTTCCTGTCCTTTACCATCTCCCAGAGTTTGCTCAAACTCATGTCCACTGAAACAGTGATGCCATCCAACCATCTCATCCTTTGTCATCCCCGTTCTCCTATCCTCATTCTTTCCCAGTATCAGGGTTTTTTTCCAATGGCTTGGCTCTTCACATCAGGTACTGTATTTTATATTTGGTCTGTATGCTAAAAATGAGAACTGAAGCACATCCTTGCTATAAGCAGCTCTCTCTGGTCTGTGTTTTGATCCTTCACTATGTGAATGTTATCTGTACTAATACAAAAGTATATTTGAAGGTTATCTGGAGATATGCTGCATGAACCACAATGATATGTCTTCATAGGACTCAGGACACTTCAGACAACCCATAAACAACTGCTGGTGGTAGTCATTGAGAAACACAGGTTCACAAAAACATATACTACAGAAATAACAACAACAACAACAAAATTGGGACCTAATCAAATTTATAAGTTTTTTCACACCAAATGAAACCACAAATAAAATGAAAAGACAACCTACAGAAAGGGAGAAAATATTTGCAAAAGATGGAAACAACTAGGGCTTAATTTCCAAAATATACAAACAGTTCATACAATTTAACAACAAAAAACAAACAACCTAATTAAACAATGAGCAGAAGACCTAAATAAACATTTCTCCAAAGAAGAAATATGGATGGAAAATTTGTTGTTGCTATTAAGTCACTAAGTTGTGTCTGACTCTATTGCAACTCCATGGATTATAACCCACCAGGCTCCTCAGTCCATGGTGTTCTCTAGACAAGAATATTGGAGTGGGTTGCCATTTCCTTCTCCAGGTATCTTCCTGACCCCAGGATCAAAGCCATATCTCCTTCATTGGCAGGTGGGTTCTTTATTGCTGAGCCACCAGGGGAGCCCACAAATGGTCAATAGGTACATTAAAATATGCTCTATTGGTTAATAATAGAGAAATGCAAATCAAAACTACAATGAAGTGTAACTTCACACCAGTAAAAAAGGCCAGGTTTAAAAAGTGTGTAAGTGACTAATGCTGGCGAAGGTGTGAAGAGAAGGGAAGGCTCCTGCATTGCTGGTGGGAATGCAAGTTGATGAAGCCACTATGGAATACAATATGGAGGATTCTTAGGAAACCAAAACTAGAATACCTTGTGATCCAGACAAGACTGCAATTTGAAAAGATGTGTGCACCCCTAGGTTCATAGCAGCACTATATACAAAAGACAGGAAAGAGAAACAAGCTAAATGTCCATGGGAAAATGAATGGAGAAAGAAGATGTGGTACATATATATGATGGAATATTACTCAGCCATAAAAAAGAATGCAGTAACACTGTCTGCAGCAACATGGATGCAACTAGAGATCATCATACTAAGTGACATAAGTCAGAAAGAGAATTACAAACACCATACGATATCACTTATTTGCAGAATCTAAGATATGACATATATGAATATGTACATAATAGAAATAGACTCACAGACATAGAGAACAGACTGGTGGCTGACAAGGGGTCACAAGAGTGGGGGAAGGTTGGATAGGAGTTTGGGGTTAGTAGATATGAATTATTATATATACGAAGAGATAACAAGATCCTACTATATAGCACAGAGAACTATGTTCAAACTATATTCAACTATATTTTCCTCTGATAAACCATAATGGAAAAAATATAAAAAAGAATGCATGCATATATATATATATATATATATGTATAACTGATTCACTCTGCTGTACAGCAGTAATTAACACAACACTGTAAATCAAATATACTTCATTTAAAATGTCTAATATAAAGAAAAAAATGTTATGTTTCATGTACTGAGTAACAGTGCATTTCCATGGAGAGTGCAGGAATGCAGTTGTGTGTGGTGATGATGGTTGTGTGTGGAAAGGGCTTTATTCACTGAACAGAGCCACATGACAAGCATATCTGTGTCAGCGCCAGACTTCGGATTTACCAAGAGGCTCCCCTGGACTCGAGTCCACTGGATGCTGTTTCCCCACCAATAATTCTGAACACAATGATGGCATATATCACAGAGCATCAAACACTGCTGGTTAAAACCGTGGCTTGAAAAATAGCTCTATTTCCAAGTTCTCTGTTAGGACCTTGCAGCATGATTTATATACCGACGAAGCTTAGTACTCTTCTATTTTTCTTAGTATTTTTCTTGTCCTTCCAGATGAAACAGTCAATTCTTTTGTCATTAGGGTCATGAAATCACTGCTCTGCAAATGCCATCCCGGGTTGCTGACTGGCCCTGGGCAGACGCTGATCTGGCCAATGTCTAGATCCTGTTTGTAGCCCCAGTTCACGCTGTTTGGCTATACACTGAAACAACACACATGGGCTAATCAAGGGGAAACATTTCATGAAGAGTAAAACTTAAAAATAAACATTGTGTCTGACAGGTTTATTGTGATAATCCTGAAAGTAGAGGAGAGAAGTCGGTCGCTGCTCTGGAACAATAGCAGTGGTGTTGGCCAAACGTGGCTGACTGTCTTCCAGGCAGGGGTCCTGTCCGCCTCCCCAAGTGGATTCACCTGACACTTCCAATGGACTCAAATAACTCATCCTCAATAGTGCCTCGCTCAGCGCAGAGAGATTAAGGAGAAAAGGTTGAAAATGAACAGTGTTCGTGGTTAGATTTAATTAATAGATCCCTTTTGTTCTCACCTTGGAAGACATACAGGTCAGAAAGTATTGTTGGTTATATATCTATTTTATCCCTTTCTGGGAGGCTATCAGACTGAAGGAGCCAGTGCGGGGAAAAAATAGCGTTTGAAGACTTACATCCACGCCGCGTCTTTTCAAGTCACATTCAGAATGAGGAGACAGAAACCTCCAGTTGCCGAGAATGGCTGCTGAATGGGTCAACATTCCAAAGTGAGGAGGGGCTCCCCCTCCCAGGTCAGCTTCGTGCTTCTTTCTCAAAACATCTGATGCAGTTCTGGTGGCTTGTGGAGTGTGTGACAGTGCTCACATCAAGGACAGCCGCCAGCTCTTTGTGCGGGAGATGCAGCATCCATGTAAGAACCAGGCTTCCTGCAGCCAAAGAACCTGGGGACCTACTTCTGTGCCTGGGGCCCCAGGTCCCAGGCCTGCATCCCAGTGGGAGCCCCACTGGGCTTCTGCTGGCCAGTCCCCTGGGACTCCAGGAATACTGGGATCCTCACAGGGGATGCTGGTACAGGTGTCTGCATCTCCTCTGTAAGAACATGTTTCAGGATTCTTGTGATCTCTTGAACTCACTCACATGAAAAGAGCCCCTGGGACCTAATCTCTAAGATCAAAGCTAGGAAAGGTGAGGCTCTGAATTGACCACAGGGTGTAAGGATGGTGGACACTGTCAACATTCTCCACATAAAAGCAGACTTGGGAGGATGGGCAGAAGATATCTACAACGAATAAAAATCACCTCACTCCTTATGGAGAGAACGAGGGAGAAAATATATTTTTATTGATTCTTAAAAAAATCTTTCTGTAAAGGGTTATTAAAATAATGAAACACAAACATGTAGGTTAAATCCCACCCTAAAGAGAAAATGTAACACTGTCACTGAATCTTGAGTAAATGAAAAGCATCAAGTACATAGAAAAATTAAAATCAAGCACACAGAAAGGAGAGATGCTTGACTAAAAGGAAAAGAAAAAGATTTTAGAGTCATGAAGGAGGAAGAAACTGTGATTGTATACACACACGCTCACACAGTGGCACGCACATGTGCACTTGTTTGGAAAATTGAAGGGGATAAAAAGCTCAAAAAGGGCACTGAGAGGCAAAGAGAAGTATATCAAGAAGAAAAAGAGAGGGGGAGGGAAGGAAGAAAGGAAGAGGGGAAAGAAAAAGGAGGCTTCCCTGGTGGCCCATTGGTAAAGAATCTGCCTGCAGTACAGGAGACTCAAGTCCAATCCCTGGTCTGGGAGGATCCCACATGCCATGTAGCAACTAACTCTGTGCACCCCAACCACTGAGCCTGTGCTTTAGAGCCTGGGAGCTGCAACTATTGAGGCCTGCATGCCCTAGTACCCACGTTCTGAAACAACAGAAGCCTTGGCAATGAGAAGCCCACACACCGCAACTAGAGCGTAGCCTCTGCTCGCTGCAACTAGAGAAAAGCCCAGACACCAATGGAGACCCAGCATTCAGCTCAGTTCAGTTCAGTTGCTCAGTCGTGTCCAACTCTGACTCCATGAATTGCAGCACGCCAGGCCTCCCTGTTCATCACCATCTCTCGGAGTTCACTCAGACTCACGCCCATTGAATCTGTGATACTATCCAGCCATCTCATCCTCTGTCGTCCCCTTCTCCTGCCCTCAAACCCTTCCAGCATCAGAGTCTTTTCCAATGAGTCAACTCTTTGCATGAGGTGGCCAAAGTACTGGAGTTTCAGCCTTAGCATCATTCCTTCCAAAGAAATCCCAGGGCTGATCTCCTTCAGAATGGACTGGTTGAATCTCCTTGCAGTCCAAGGGACTCTCAAGAGTCTTCGCCAACACCACAGTTCAAAAGCATCAATTCTTCAGCACTCAGCCTTCTTCACAGTCCGACTCTCACATCCATACACGACCACAGGAGAAACCATAGCCTTGACTAGACGGACCTTAGTCGGCAAAGTAATGTCTTTGCTTTTGAATATGCTATCTAGGTTAGTCATAACTTTTCTTCCAAGGAGTAAGTGTCTTTTAATTTCATGGCTGCAGTCACCATCTGCAGTGATTTTGGAGCCCCCCAAAATAAAGTCTGACACTGTTTCCACTGTTTCTCCATCTATTTCCCATGAAGTGATGGGACCAGATGCCATGATCTTCATTTTCTGAATGTTGAGCTTTAAGCCAACTTTTTCACTCTCCTCTTTCACCTTCATCAAAAGGTCCTTTAGCTCCTCTTCACTTTCTGCCATAAGGGTGGTGTCATCTGCATATCTGAGGTTATTGACATTTCTCCCGGCAATCTTGATTCCAGCTTGTGTTTCTTCTAGCCCAGCGTTTCTCATGATGTACTCTGCATATAAGTTAAATAAGCAGGGTGACAATATACAGCCTTGATGCACTCCCTTTCCTATTTGGAACCAGTCCATTGTTCCATGTCCAGTTCTAACTGTGCACCCAGCATAGCCATAAATAAATTAATTAAAAGAAAAAGGAGGGTAGGAATGATTCATGAAGGGGCATTCTGGAACTCATGAGTGAAACAAAGGAAAGTGGAGACCAAAGGGCAAAACCTTGATTTCATCATCGGTGATTTAACTGATCATCACTGACTTGTTTAATTTCAGAGCCCCAGGATTGCAGGAGAATGAGGTGGGAAGGATACAAGCATGATGCAGAGCTTGGTTTCAAGCAGAACCAGAGATGGAAGGTGAGGTCGAGTCTGAGAAGGAGCCAGAGACCCCAGCAGAGATGACCAGGTCCTGAGCAGAAGAACCACCAGTTACAGGAGAAGATAGTTACAGGGGATATTAGAGGGATAACCTTCCTGGAAGCATCGAAAGAGAGCTAAGTAAAAATTCAACAGATACGCTTGTACATTTTTTACCTATTTTCACATATATTTACTTGTAGTGTCTCCGGTGCCTTCTGCTGATCAACAATAAGCCTGTATTTACATTTAGGGGATTTTATTTTTTTTCCAATAGTGCTGGTAGTGGTTTAGTTACCAAATGATGTTCAAACTCTTTTGCAACCCTATGGACTGCAGCCTGTCAGTCTCCTCTGCCCATGGTATTTTTCAGGTGTGAATACTGGAGTGGGTTGCCATTTCCTTCTCCAGGGCATCTTTCTGACCCAGTGATCAAACCTGGCACTGGAAACATTGCACGTGTGTTCTCATTCTAAGCCATCATACTGTTTCCTAGACACCAAGTTCCTAACTTTTCAGATTGACAGGAAGAGCCTACAGAGAGCTGTTCAGGCTGAGTCACACACTCTGCCTTCAGAACACACCTGAGTTTGACAGATAAAGCAATCCTTCTCACTGCTCTGCATAAACCTTTGCAGTTTTTGAAGCATATTATCTCCTATGATCCTGACAACAATCCCTAGAAAGTGGGTAAGGGCACTATTATCCCCATTTCACTAAGTGATAGTTACACAATTCAGCTTTGATGAGAGTTTTGTCATATCAATAGCCATATTCTGCAGATCTCTGGACAAAGACAGGTCACCACATGGAACTCAACATACATCAGCTGGGAGGTACTTGGGACTGATCCTTTCAACAGCATCTTTACTCCTGTTTATGACACCTTCTCCATCCACGTGGAGACCAAATTAGCCAGCTTCTCTTTCCTACCAAACGCTGAGGCTCCAGGGGTCTATCTCGCCCCATCTGCACCTTCACCTATGTTGTCTTGCCCCACTGTTGGCACCCTGACCCACCCCAACACACTTCTCACAGACTCCACAGCTGCTATCCTAGGTCCTTATTCCTGTCTTTATCTCTCCATTCTATGTGTCACCAGGTCCTACTTATGTTGCTTTTCAAATAAATGTTATCCTTTCCAATCCTTTCCAATCATCTCCATCAGCAGCAGCACCATCTTAGCACCTGCCTGCAGCCACCCCAGACCATGGTCCTCACTGACTTCTCATCTGCAACAATCTACTTTCCAAGTCACAGTCAGAGGATGAAAAACACATCTGTTATGATGGTGTACAGAGCCCATCACTGTAGTTCCATATCCACATCTCTACGGATACTCCCACCTCACCTTCCCTCCAGATCCTAAGACCTTCCTTGGTTGTTTTATTTAGCATATTGCTCACTTTCTAAAATCCCTTTGAACCACTGCTCTGCTTTCATCTCTGTCTCTTTCTCTCTCCCTTCTCCCCACTCCACTGGCTCACCCCAATATACCACACTTTATCTACATATTCTATTAATATAATCAATTTTATTTCCAAGCCAGAATAACTTTCTTAGGAAATATTATCTTTATAAACTAAACCATATCAAGAACATCTGATTTTATGCTTTCATAGCAGCAGAATAAATTTTCCTTATAGCAATGATCACTGTTGCCATTTTACATCTCTCCATGTGATCATTAATGAATTTCTCCCTTTCTACATATTCTATTAATATAATCAGGAATTTTATTTCCAAGCCAGAATAACTTTCTTAGGAAATATTATCTTTATAAACTAAACCATATCAAGAACATCTGATTTTATGCTTTCATAGCAGCAGAATAAATTTTCCTTATAGCAATGATCACTGTTGCCATTTTACATCTCTCCATGTGATCATTAATGAATTTCTCCCTCCAACTGGACTGTACATTTCATGAGTTCTGCTTTTCCTCACCACAATACCCTGGCAGCACTTTAAAATCCTTGACAAGTGGTAGATGCTCAAAAATAGTAGTGGCAAGAAAGGATAGAAGGAGAGAAGGGAGGGAGGGAGGAAGGGAAGAAGGAAATTTAATAATGTCTCAAGTTATATGTTCAGTTCAGTTCAGTCGCTCAGTCATCTCTGACTCTTTGCAACCCCATGAATCGCAGCACGCCAGACCTCCCTGTTCATCACCATCTCTCGGAGTT
>SJYC01106183.1:0-21857 GCA_006408675.1 Madoqua kirkii | reverse complement strand
AGAAGAGATAAGAAAGCCTTCTTCAGTGATCAATGCAAAGAAATATAGGAAAGCAACAGAATGGGAAAGACTAGATATCTCTTCAAGAAAATTAGAGATACCAAGGGACCATTTCATGCAAAGATGGGGTCGATAAAGGACAGAAATGGTATGGACCTAACAGAAGCAGAAGATATTAAGAAGAGATGGCAAGAATACACAGAAGAACTGTACAAAAAGGATCTTCATGACCTGGATAATCATGATGGTGTGATCACTCATCTAGAGCCAGACATCTTGGAATGTGAAGTCAAGTGGGCCTTAGAAAGCATCACCACGAACAAAGCTAGTGAAGGTGATGGAATTCCAGTAGAGCTATTTCAAATCCTGAAAGATGATGCTGTGAAAGTGCTGCACTTAGTATGACAGCAAATTTTGAAAACTCAGCAGTGGCCACAAGACTGGAAAAGGTCAATTTTTATTCCAATTCCAAGGAAAGGCAATGCTAAAGAATGCTCAAACTACCACACAGTTGCACTCGTCTCACACACTAGTAAAGTAATGCTCAAAATTCTTCAAGCTAGGTTTCAGCAATATGTGAACCATGAACTTCCTGATGTTCAAGCTGGTTTTAGAAAAGGCAGAGGAACCAGAGACCAAATTGCCAACATCTGCTGGATCATGGAAAAAGCAAGAGAGTTCCAGAAAAACATATATTTGTCCTTTATTAACTATGCCAAAGCCTTTGACTATGTGGATCACAATCAACTGTGGAAAATTCTGAAAGAGATGGGAATACCAGACCACCTAACCTGCCTCTTGAGAAATCTGTATGCAGGTCAGGAAGCAACAGTTAGAACTAGAAGTGGAACAACAGACTGGTTCAAAATAGGAAAAGGAAAACGTCTAGACTGTATATTGTCATCCTGCTTATTTAACTTCTATGCAGAGTACATCATGAGAAACGCTGGACTGGAAGAAACACAAGCTGGAATCAAGACTGCTGGGATAAATATCAATAATCTCAGATATGCAGATGACACCACCCTATGGCAGAAAGTGAAGAGGAACTCAAAAGCCTCTTGATGAAAGTGAAATAGGAGACTGAAAAAGTTGGCTTAAAGCTCAACATTCAGAAAACAAAGATCATGGCATCTGGTCCCATCACCTCATGGGAAATAGGTGGGGAAACGGTGGAAACAGTGTCACACTTTATTTTTTACGGCTCCAAAATCACTGCATATGGTGACTCCAGCCATGAAATTAAAACATACTTACTCCTTTAAGAAAAGTTATGACCAACCTAGATAGCATATTCAAAAGCAGTGGCATTACTTTGCCAACTAAGGTCCATCTAGTCAAGGCTATGGTTTTTCCAGTGGTCATGTATGGATGTGAGAGTTGGACTGTGAAGAAGGCTGAGCGCCGAAGAATTGATGCTTTTGAACTGTGGTGCTGGAGAAGACTTTTGAGAGTCCCTTGGACTGCAAGGAGATCCAACCAGTCGATTCTGAAGGAGATCAGCCCTGGGATTTCTTTGGAAGGAAGGATGCTAAAGCTGAAACTCCAGTACTTTGGCCACCTCATGCGAATAATTGACTCACTGGAAAAGTCTCTGATGCTGGGAGAGATTGGAGGCAAGAGGAGAAGGGGGCAACAGAGGATAAGATGGCTGGATGGCATCTCTGACTCGATGGACGTGAGCTTGAGTGAACTCCGGGAGTTGGTGATGGACAGAGAGGCCTGGTGTGCTGGGATTAATGGGGTCACAAAAAGTTGGAGACGACTGCGTGACTGAATTGAACTGAACTGAAAAGCTCAAAAGCCATTGCCACTGCTTTACTATGAAGCATATTATTCTTGGGGTTTGGGGCTGCAGGTACCTTGGGAGAAGGGAGGTTCTTTGAGATGTAGAGCTTGCATGATTTTTTTCAGGAGAGCGTGGTTCTTTTAGGGCCTCAGAAGTTGTATTTTTAATGTCAAATCTCTTATTTTCTAAAAAATGCCAAAAGTAATAGTATACGTTAGATTTCCATAGCACTGGCCTCAGATCCATCTTTTATAGAAACAAGATGTCTAAGCCCCTAGAGCAGTCATTCCCAGTAGGACTGTGCACAGAGCTGAGTGTTTACTTCTGCCAAAGAGCATTACAGTGACTTGGGTTGTCTGCAGGAGGAGGAGTGGATGAAAATTTTAGTTTTAGCCTTGACAAATATTGATTAGTCAATGCTATTTACCTGGAATCCATAGCCTGTTAAGAAATGTATCATGGAGACTTTCCTTGAGTATTTGGGTGGTCCCAGTGATGGCTCAGCAGGTAAAGAATCTGCCTGCAGTGCAGGAGATGTGGGAGACTCAGGTTCAATCCTTGGGTCAGGAAGACTCACTGGAGTAGGAAATGGCAAGTTGCTCCAGTATCTTGACTGAAGAATCCCACGTGCAGAAGAGCCTGGTGGGTGTCCATAGGGTCACCAAGAGTCGGACATGACAGCACAAGATCGATTTGACTGAATATAATCCCAAGGGTTCTTAAAAACAAGAGCTGGAGGATGAGAGTCAGAGGAGCAGGGAGGGTGTGACATGATCGCTGGAGAGAGCCACAGGCCAAGGAATGTAGGCAGTCTATAGATGCTGGAACAGGCAAGGAAAGATTCTGCCCAAGAGCCTTCGGAAGGAACATCTTGATTTTAGCCCAGTGGAGTCCATTTTTAACCTCTGAACTCCAGAACTGTAAGAGAACTAATTCATGTTCTTTTAAGCCACCTGGGTTATCAGTTCAGTTCAGTTGCTCAGTCATGTCTGACTCTTTGTGATCCCATGAATCACAGCACGCCAGGCTTCCCTGTCCATCACCAACTATCGGAGTTCACTCAGGCTCATGTCCATCAAGTTGGTGATGCAATCCAGCCATCTCATCCTCTGTCGTCCCCTTCTCCTCCTGCCCCCAATCCCTCCCAGCATCAGAGTCTTTTCCAGTCAACTCTTCGCATGAGGTGGCCAAAGTACTGGAGTTTCAGCTTTAGCATCATTCCTTCCAAAGAAACCCCAGGGCTGATCTCCTTTAGGATGGACCGATTGGATCTTCTTGCAGTCCAAGGGACTCTCAAGAGTCTTCTCCAACACCACAGTTCAAAAGCATCAATTCTTCGGCATTCAGCTTTCTTCTCAGTCCAGCTCTCACACCCATACATGACCACTGGAAAAACCATAGGCTTGACTAGATGGATCTTTGTTGGCAAAGTAATGTCTCTGCTTTTGAATATGCTATCTAGATTGGTCATAACTTTCCTTCCAGGGAGTAAGCGTCTTTTAATTTCATGGCTGCAATCACCATATGCAGTGATTTTGGAGCCCCCCCCAGGAAGTCTGACACTGTTTCTACTGTTTCCCCATCTATTTCCCATGAAGATATGGGACCGGTTGCCATGAACTTCGTTTTCTGAATGTTGAGCTTTAAGCCAACTTTTTCACTCTCCTCTTTCACTTTCATCAAGAGGCTTTTGAGTTCCTCTTCACTTTCTGCCATAGGGTGGTGTCATCTGCATATCTGAGATTATTGATATTTATCCCAGCAATCTTGATTCCAGCTTGTGTTTCTTCCAGCCCAGCATTTCTCATGATGTACTCTGCATAGAAGTTAAATAAGCAGGGTGACAATATACAGCCTTGACATATTCCTTTTCCTATTTGGAACCAGTCTGTTGTTCCATGTCCAGTTCTAACTGTTGCTTCCTGACCTGCATATAGGTTTCTCAAGAGGCAAGTCACGTGGTGGTTATGTGTTATAATGGCTCTGGAAACTAATACAGTCCTCACCGCCCACCTCTGAACTCTCCATTTCCCTCACCTGTTTAGTTTTCTTCATTTTTATCACCATAAGATACACTAAATGTTTCCTTATTAATTTCTTTACTTTCTCCTCCATCCACTATGTTACTCCATGACTCTGAGGGATATTTTTGTTTGCTGTTGATCCCTAACATCTAGAACAGTATCTGCCATATCCTAGACCCTCAATACTTAGTTGTCAAAAGGAAGGAATGTTTTTCATTAAAAAAGAGTATCACATCATATCATTACTTTTTAAAAAATATTATTTTTGGCTGCACTGGATCTTTGTTGCCGTGAGGAGTCTTTGGTAGTTGTACAAGCAGGGGCCACTCTAGGTGCGGTGAATGGACTTTGTGTTTCAGTGGCTTCTCTTTTTCCAGAGCATAGGCTCTAGGACACCCAGGCTCAGTAGCTGTGGTGTTTGGCCTAGTTGTCCTGTGGAGTGTGGACTTCCATGGTCCAGGGAATGAAACTGTGTCTCCTGCCTTGGCAGGTGGATTCTTAACCAATGGACCTTTAGAGAAATCCATCTTAGTTGTTTTTACCAAGGCAGCCTTTTAAAAAAAAATGATAATAATAATATCTTCTTCCTTTTAACAAAGAATTTATATTCCTAGTTTTCCAGCTCTTTCAAAAGTAGGACAATTGGCAATACTCTATTACTAATTTTTTTTTAAAGTTACTTTAGACAAATATTAGCAACGTCATCTTACAAACTCTACTCCTGCATTTTAAATGTTCTGAAATGGAAAAAAATAGTCTTCACATTTAGATTTTCAAAGAGACTCATGTTCCAAAAGCATTAGAAAATTCAGAAATTATGTTCTTACCTAATAAAGTAAGCAATCTTTAAATTCCTGGCAAAATATCAATTTCCTGAACTCATATAACTTCAAATCTAAGGACCTGAAGTCTTTTAGTGAGAATTCCAAAGTATGTTTCTCATAGATTCAGGAAAAGTAAATCAACTTAAAATAATTGCCTTCTTCCCTCTTTCCCTCCTATTACATTGTCTTTTTCACATTTCAAGTAGAGAGGAATGAGAAATGTGCTATGTTCTGGCTTTTATGAAATCTACTGTGATGTATTTTATCGTCATGACCCTGTGTCCCACGTGGGATTAATGGGTTTCCACTTCCTGCCTGTGTAATTGAAGAACATTACTTTTTCTTCTCACCTTTGGAAAGGATATGGTAGTGCTACTTGTGGTCATTCTGTTCCAATGTTTCTTGGTGTTGTCATTGACTCTGCATGTTATCTAGTGCTGGAGAAGCAGTTGTCTGCACAGCTTTTCCTTCTACTCATCAAACAGTATTTATGAAGCGTCTATTTAATGAGAGGTGCTAGAGGTACAGCGATCACAGTCTCTGATCACCTTTCAGTATAGTGAGTACCCTCCATCTTGCATTCAAACAACGAAGTGTCAGAGCTTTGTATGTAATCAGTTCCAACAGGCAAGGAGAAAAATGTAGGAGAAAATCAAATGAAGTGTCCTTTTAGGAGGGAATCTTTATTTTTCAGAGAATAGTTTTTTAGCTTGTAAAACATATTATTTAAGCTTTTTTTTTTTAATAGAAGAAAAATACTATGCTTCATTTCAAGGTGGCATTTTGAGCTCGTATGTTTGGATTCTCCCTTTCTCCAAATTCCCATGAAAATGCAGAGGAAACTGGATCATTGCTGAGGCCACATGTTCAAACTGAATGGAATTCTTGAGAGAGGTTATGCAGATAGATTGGGTTGAATGATGGGCCAAACAACCAATGTTTGGTTGACTGATTAAGAAGTCAATGTACAAGCAAATGAATAAATCTCACAAATACTTCATATCTCAGAGGCACATGAGTTAGATGAAAGGGAGGAGGGGGGCTTTGGGAAGTCTTTGAAGTACATATATCTGTGACAGTGGCTGTAGCACACACGGAGCACGATTCCTAAGTTATCTGAACTCACACTTGATATAGATGGCCATTCCTAGGCAAAAAGCCAGGGCTCCTTTAGCTGGCTCCTAATGAGGGTAGTTATGCCAGTTAGAAAAGGGAAGCAGTGCTTCAGCCGGCTGGTTACCACACCAAGGAGAAAAGGAATTCTCCAGAACTCTTGGGACTAATGGCTTTTGGCGCAGAGTTCCTGTCCTAGGTCCTAGTCCAAAAGCTAATGGACTACCAATCTGAGAAAGATGTGCACGTTTTTCTGAGTTTCCCCCTTTTCTCTCTTTTTCTCTCCGTCCCTTCCTTCCTACCTCCCCCCTTCTTTCTTTTCTTTACTCTTCTAAAGTATCATTTCAACAGGTACGCTTGAAATTTCCAATGAAAGCCTTTTAACCCACAACAATGGATAAACATCTTCCTGCTTTTGTAAGAAGGCTTGTAAACAGAGGTAAATAACAGGTTAGATAGGGAAGTGTGTTCAGCTGTCCAAAGGAGGGAATGATTCTGAGAACATCTTTCCATGATGTTCTTATGAGACAATGATCATAAAAGATAAGGCCCAAAGGTCTAAAAGTTCATTCTTCACAATTGATTAAATAAATTACAATGCCCAACAAAAAGTGGTAGCCACTAAAAATGGTACTATTAGAAACTTTTACTGAAACAGAAAGATTTTCACAGTATACTGCTAGGTTTAGTGAGAGAAAAAAATCAGGTAACAAAACAGTCAAGTCAAGGCACTGTGTTTATGTATTTACTTAAGGAGCACAGGTGAACATTATCAATGACAAGAAGATAAATACTGGAAAATTATGGACCAACAAAGTAATAGGCAAAAAATTAATATACACTCAAATATGACAATAAAATGATACTGTAAACTTCTTTATAATGAGCTATATTTTTAATTTTTTGAGAACTTAACATAAATGGACATGTTTTCCATATAGAATTATAAAAAGTAAATACTGTTTGTTAGAAAGTTTATTTCTAAAAAAGTGTCAGCTAAGAAAATTTGATGGATGAATCTTAAACATAACAAAGAGAAGGGCATTTTCCATTTTTTGAAAATATTCTGTAATGCAAGAAAAGAGAGAAAAAGTATACTGATTCATTTTACGCAACCATCAGATCTCTGTATATCAAAACCTAATGAAGAGCTAAAAAAATCAAACATGAGCCAATTTTTAATTGTGAATATGATGCAAAACTTTACAAATCACAATGTCAACTATCAGTTCAGTTCAGTTCAGTTCAGTCACTCAGTCATGTCCAACTCTTTGCGACCCCATGAATCACAGCACACCAGGCCTCCCTGTCCATCACCAACTCCTGGACTTCACTCAGACTTGCGACCATCAAGTCAGTGATGCCATCCAGCAATCTCATCCTCTGTCATCCCCTTTTTTTCCTGCCCCCAATCCCTCTCAGGATCAGACTCTTTCCAATGCATCAACTCTTTGCACGAGGTGGCCAAAATACCTGTGATTCAGCTTTCGCATCATTCCTTCCAAAGAAATCCCAGGGCTGATCTCCTTTAGAATGGACTGGTTGGATCTCCTTGCAGTCTAAGGGATTCTCAAGAGTCTTCTCCAACACCACAGTTCAAAAGCATCAATTCTTCGGCGCTCAACCTTCTTCACAGTCCAACTCTCACATCCATACATGACCACAGGAAAAACCATAGCCTTGACTAGACGGACCTTAGTCGGCAAAGTAATGTCACTGCTTTTGAATATGTTATCTAGGTTGGTCATAACTTTTCTCCCAAGGAGTAAGCATCTTTTAATTTCATGGCTGCAGTCACCATATGCAGTGATTTTGGAGCCCAAAAAAATAAAGTCTGACACTCTTTCTCCTGTTTCTCCATCGATTTCCCATGGAGTGACGGGACTGGATGCCATGATCTTTGTTTTCTGGATGTAGAGCTTTAGCCAACTTTTTCACTCTCCTCTTTCACTTTCATCAAGAGGCTTTTTAGCTCCTCTTCACTTTCTGCCATAAGGGTGGTGTCATCTGCATATCTGAGATTATTGATATTTATCCCAGCAATCTTGATTCCAGCTTGTGTTTCTTCCAGTCCAGCATTTCTCATGATGTACTCTGCATAGAAGTTAAATAAGCAGGGTGACAATATACAGCCTTGATGTACTCCTTTTCCTATTTGGAACCAGTCTGTTGTTTCATGTCCAATTCTAACTGTTGCTTCCTAGCCTGCATACAGATTTCTCAAGTGTATAAAATAGTAAAGGCAGTAATCCTTGCCTTAATAGAGAATAGAGACAAAAAACACACAACTGCAAGACTATGTGATGATAATTCTTGCAAGAGTACACACACACATACATATGCACATGTGAATTAAAGGGACAGTTTTATCAGACATGGAGTCACAAAGTCTATACAGAAGAAACATCTATCAATAACTTAAGAATGATAATGTATTTATTACATTTGTATAGACAACTATCATTTCGATACAGCTCAGTCACTCAGTCATGTCTGACTCTTTGCGACCCCATGGGCTGCAGTATGTCAGGCCTCTCTATCCATCACCAATTGCCGGAGGTTACTAAAACTCATGTCCATCAAGTCAGTGATGTCATCCAACCATCTAATCCTCTCTTGTCCCCTTCTCCTCCTGTCCTCCTGCCTTCAATCTTTCCTAGTATCAGGGTCTTTTCCAATGAGTTGGTTCTGCCCATTAGGTGTCACTGCCAAAGTATTGGACCTTCAGCTTCAACATCAGTTCTTCCAATGGATATTCAGGACTGAGTTCCTTTAGGTTGGACTATTTGTTTCCCCTTGCAGTTCAAGGAATTCTCAAGAGTCTTCTTCAACACCACAGTTCAAAAGCAACAGTTATTTAACACTTAGCTTTCTTTATGTTGGACCATAAAGTTATGGTCCATACATGACTACTGGAAAAACCATAGACTTGACTATATGGACCTTTATCAGCAAAGCAATGTCTCTGCTTTTTAACATACTGTCTAGATTGGTCATAGCTTTGCTTTCAAGGAACAAGTATCTCATTTTATGGCTGCAGACACCATCTGCAGTGATTTTGGAGCCCAAGAAAATAAAATCTGCCACTGTTTCCATTGTTTCCCAATCTATTTGCCATGAAGTGATGGGACTGGATGCCATGATCTCAGTTTTCTAAATTTTGAATTTTAAGTCAGCTTTTTCACTCTCCTCTTCCAATTTCATCAAAAGACTCTATAGCTCTTTGTTTTCTGCCATGAGTGTGGTGTCATCTGCATATCTGAGGTTACTGATATTTCTCCTGGCAATCTTGATTCCAGCTTGTGCTTCATCCAGCCTGACATTTCACATGATGTACTCTGCATAGAAGTTAAATAAGCAGGGTGACAATAAATAGCCTTGACATACTCCTTTCCCAGTTTGGAACCAGTCCATTGTTCCATGTCCAGTTTGAACTGTTGTTTCTTGACCTACATACAGATTTCTCAAGAGACAGGTAAAATGGTCTGGTATTCCCATCTCTTTAAGAATTTTACACAGTTTGTTGTGATCCACACAGTCAAAGGCTTTGGCATAGTCAATGAAGCTGAGATAGATTTTATTTTTTCTGGAATTCTCTTGGTTTTTCTACGATCCAATGGATGTTGGCAATTTGATCTCTGGTTCCATTACCTTGTCTAAATCCAAATGTTCTTGATTTAAGAACCTCTGGAAGTTCTTGGTTCATGTACAGTTGAAGTCTGGCTTGGAGCATTTTGAGCATTCCTTTCTAGCATGTGGGTTGAGTGCAATTGTGAGGTAGTTTGAACATTTTTTGGCCTTGCTTTTCTTTGTGATTGGAAAAAAAATGACATTTTCCTGTCCCATGACACTGCTGAGTCTTCCAAATTTGCTGGCATATTGATCACAGCACTTTAACAGCATCATCTTTTAGGATTTGAAATTGCTCAGTTGGAATTCAATCACCTCCACTAGGCTTGTTCATAGTGATACTTCCTAAAGCCCACTTGATTTCACACTCTAGGATATACAGCTCTAGGTGAGTGATCACATCATTATGGCTATGTAGGTTATTAGGATTTCTTTAAATAGTTTTCTGTGTATTCTTACCTCCTCTTCTTAATATCTTCTGCTTTTGTTAGGTCCATAACATTTCTATACTTTATTGTGATAGCTTCGCATGAAATGTTCCCTTGATATCTTTAATTTTCTTGAAGAGATCTCTAGTCTTTCCCGTTCTATTGTTTTCCTCTAGTATCTTGCATTGATCACTGAGGAAAGCTTCCTTATCACTCCTTGCTATTCTCTGAAACTCTACATTCAGAGGGATAGATCTTTCCTTTTCTCCTTTGCCTTTAGCTTCTCTTCTTTTCTAAGCTATTTGTAAGACCTCCTGAGACAACCATTTTGCCTTTTTGCATTTCTTTTTCTTGGGGATGGTTTTGATTACTGCCTCCTGTGCAATGTCAGGAACCTCTGTTCGTAATTCTTCAGGCACTGTCTATCAGACCTAATCCCTTGAATCTATTTGTCACTTTCACTGTTTCATCATAAGGGATTTCATTTAGGTCATACCTAATGGTTTTCCCTACTTTCTTCAATTTAAGTCTGAATTTTGTAATAAGGATTTCATGATCTGAGCCAGTCAGCTCCCAGTCTTATTTCTGTACATCCTCAGCTGCAAAGAAATATAATCAATCTGGTTTCAGTATTGACCATCTGGTGATGTCCATGTGTAGAGTCATTTCTTTTGTTGTTGGAAGAGGGTGTTTGCTGTGATTGCATTGTCTTGGCAAAAGTCTGTCAGTCTTTGCCCTGCTTCATTTTGTACTCCAACGGTGCTATGGTGGCCTCATACTGGCTCTGTCCATCTCCCGTGGACAGGCAACAACAAGACTCTGCCCAAGTCTCCATGGCATTTGTCCCTGTTACAATAACCTCTGTGGCCCTAATCACTCCCCCAGGGGACCTCACAGTCACCACCCTTTACAGGGGTCTCTCAGGACCCTTCCCACCACTGCCTCCCTGGCCAAACCTGCAGGAGGGAGTGAAGAGCAAGTTACAGGTCCCAGCCCTGTGTGGTCACCTTGGCAGCAAGGAACACACTTCCAGGGTGAACTTATCTACTCCCAAAGCAGCCATCTTATTGATGCTGTTGTTTAGTTGCTAAGTCATGTCTGACTTAGTGACATCAGGCTCCTTCGCCTCCATTATCTTCTGGAGTTTGCGCAAATTCATGTCCATTGAGGTGGTGATGCTATCCAATCAATGTTACTGATAGATGATTTAAAACTATTTTTAGCTCATGCCTACTTGATAAACATTAAAATATTAATCCTTTTTTAGTATTGTTGAAATTCAAAATATAGAAGACACTGTGCTTAATAACAAAGCTAAGTAACTCAGCTCTTTTTATTTTTAGACCAGCCACCTTCCCCTCCCATGCATAAACATCACTATTCTAGAATTTGAGGAGCCTAGCTTTCACTTCTGACATCCGGTCTCAAACTCCAACCTGGGGGCTGGATGAATGTTTACATCACAGAAACTGCAATAAACCTCTTAATCTCCTTCCTTTCTTACTGGTAATTTTTCTACAAGGAGGTAATATTAACGAAGAGGTTAGGAGGATCAAACAACGTAATTATTTAAAAGAGCCCAGACAGCAAACATTTGCTGAATCTTAAATTTATTGGTTTCTGTAACTACTTAATTTCTTTAAATGAAGCTTTATGCATAAGTAATGTCTGCATAAATTATATAAAATGGTTATGCAGTTCAAATTTTCTTTTATTGATTTTAAAAGTAGATGGTCACTGCCCCAATTAATTGCTAGTTGTTTTATCTCTAACAATGCAGATTTAAAACCATATTTCTGGAATATTAGATATAACAGCTTATCATTTGTTTGAAGATTCTGCATGAATTCTATGGTGAGCAATGTATGCAAATGATGTGATAAAACAATAGGCCATGAAAATGAATCAAATATATACTTTAAGTCATTTAAAAATTCACAGTCTTTGGTAAAAGGGCAACTATAAATATACACATTGCATTTCAAAGCAGCACTGTGCTTGGGATCAATTCAGATCAATTTGTGCACTGGAAAAATGCAGGCTGCAGCACTGGTCACTGAACTGAATCTGAGAAATGTGTGTTCCGTTGTCACTAAAATTCTCCCTAGAAAAATGAGCCCGGAAAGTAATATGAATCTGAAAGCACTGGGTCACTTAATTCAACCTCAGACCTCCCCCTACTAATGTTACTTTGCAATATGAATACATTTTACTGTGGATTTCTTTTACCCTTTGAAACGACATGCAGTGAGAAACCATGTTCCCATCATTGTACTTTCACACTTGATGGTGTGGGCAAGTGTATTAAATTATGAAGTGTGTAGGAGCAGGGAAGTGAAGAGGGACTGGTGACAGTGAGCTGACCTGAGAGCCAGTCAACACGTTTTAGATAGTTCCTCATGTGAATAGAAGAACAGACACACACATATGCATATCTTTTAAATTCAGAAACATTAACTTTTGACATGGCTGTGTAATCAAAAATAATTAATGTCACTTCTGAAGATGAAAAGACATTTCTCAACAGAGGCATGCACTGCCAACAAGATGTCTTCAAAATGTATCCCTGTCGGTGGAATTGCTTTTAGGAAATAAGAGAGACCATTTGATTCTAAGAAGCTAGCTATCTAGATGGACACATCTCTTCAGCTGTGCTTTCATCTCCTGCTTCCTATTTGTAAATTTGATGTACTATAATACATACTATAATGCACATATTTGACACACTATAATAGGTACTATAATGTTTGACTTCAGCTTTGAAGTAAATGACTCTGGTTTCAGGGGCATCATTGTTATCTCCACTGTATCTATTTCCCTCTTTTTTTCCCTTCTTAACAAAACCCCAGCTCTTTCAGTCACTGGATTTTGATGAAAGAAGTCCACTCTGGCGCTAAGGATTCAGTGAACTTATGCCAATTAGCACTCAGCACTTCTTCCAATGGCCATGTGGTGTGGATCAGTCAGATCAAAATGCCCCATCGCCCTGGTTGTGGAGATTAGGGGTCCATATGATTGGACATGTGACCTAAGCTGGCCTTCCCATGGGAAGTCCATGGCCACTGCCCAATGGCTAGAAACACCCTGATGCTGGGAAATTTTCAGTCACTGGATTTTGATGAAAGAAGTCCACTCTGGCGCTAAGGATTCAGTGAACTTATGCCAATTAGCACTCAGCACTTCTTCCAATGGCCATGTGGTGTGGATCAGTCAGATCAAAATGCCCCATCGCCCTGGTTGTGGAGATTAGGGGTCCATATGATTGGACATGTGACCTAAGCTGGCCTTCCCATGGGAAGTCCATGGCCACTGCCCAATGGCTAGAAACACCCTGATGCTGAGAAAGATTGAGGAAAGGAGGAAAAGGGAACAACAGAAGATGAGATGGTTGGATGGCATCACTGACTCAATAGACATGAGTCTGAGTAAATTCTGGGAGTTGGTGATGGACAGGGAGGCCTGGTGTGCTGCAGTCCATGGGGTGGCAAAGAGTCAGACATGACTGAGCAACTGAACAACAACTGGTATTTACTATGCATATGACTTTGAGAAGGTCTTAAAATCTCAGGAAGTATCCACCTACTGCTTTGAAAATTAAAGACAATAAACCTTGAAACTCTAAATTATGAGGAAGATCCCAGCACAATTCTTGCCATGTGATGTATCCTCTGTAAACACTGACTTGCCTGCCTTTCTTGAAGTTAGTGGAAAACTTGGTTAATAGGCTTAGAATTTTTTGGCTCTTCTAACATATCTTAATTATTTTCTACATTTTTTAAAATGTTCTCAACGATGAATTGTTTGTTGTTCTTCTATCTCTAAGTCATGTCCAAACAGTTGCGATCCCATGAACCATAGCATGCCAAGCTTTTCAAATTACAATTATTTACTTCTCACAGGGTTTTTTAAATACCATATTTATATAATTTAATGTATTATATAGTATGTATATATAAGATATATATATATGTATGAATATATTATGATATCTGGAAAGTTCAATATAAAGGTAAAGGCTTTAGAAAATATTTACTTTTAATTTTGGACTTTAGGATACTATAGGTTACAATAGCTTGCTACTTTTTATTCTGTATTATTTCAATTCATGATGTCTTTTTGTATTAAAAAATGGTTAAAATGTTACAGTGAGTGCATTTAAATGACTAATGTGTATAATACTATTTCTCACAATGTTAATATA
This sequence comes from Madoqua kirkii, assembly GCA_006408675.1. Classification (NCBI taxonomy): domain Eukaryota; kingdom Metazoa; phylum Chordata; class Mammalia; order Artiodactyla; family Bovidae; genus Madoqua; species Madoqua kirkii. Next base: position 7,848 of record SJYC01106183.1, on the reverse strand, counting down.
TTAAAATATATATTTAAAGTTTCAGTTCAGTTCAGTCGCTCAGTCATGTCCAACTCTTTGTGACCCCATGAACTGCAGCACAATAAATATTAAATGCATAGTTTATCAATATTTTTAATAACTTTGGAAAGTTTCAAATAAAGTCCATCCCATTTCTCCTAAAAAAATTTAGTATTATTTTATATGTACAGATTTTAATACATATTATGAACATACTCAGGCTCTCTCACTTTTCATTGGTGACAGAAAGATCAAAGTAGTTTAACTTATCCAAGTGGGATGAAGTCAGACATAAAGAGAGGTTTTCATTCAATCCATATTATGACCATTGGCATATACCAGAAGCAATGATTTAGAATTCTCATTTTGCATGTGTTTATTCAAAGGATGATATGACCATGAAGCAATTTAGTATTACCAAAAAGAGTCTTATTATCTCAGTTTCCATATCGGGAATTTCATCTAAAGAATAAAAGATGCTTTAAAATTCAGGAAGATGTGCTCTTCAGAAAGATGCATTAAAAATCATGAAGGTGAATATGACATTCTTCCATCATACAAAAAGAGCAAACCCAGTGCAGACTGAATGACTTATAAACGTCCTACCAGAGGCACAGGCCCATGGGGAGGGCCTTTGCAAGTCCACACCCTGTCTCTCCTGCTCAGAGTCCGGCCTCACACTGACACATTGACCACGGACTGAAGGGCACACCTGATCCAACCAGGTCGGTCAGACTTAGCTCCTGGAGGTATGGGGTCAAGACTGAGGCAGCCTTGTTCACTTCTATTAGTGATGGCGCTAGGAAGGCAAATACAGCAGCTAAGAACATGTTATTTTCCATCCTACTCGTGGAAGCTGGGAGAGCTTTTCTTCAAAGAGTCCTGGCAATGACCATGAACTTCATAGAGACAGGTGAGCATTCTAACGCCTAGGGGCCAGCAGCCAGGCCAGTTGCCCCCCTGGTGTTCACTAAGTGTTCTGATGCAATCAATCAAAACTCCTTCTTTGTTGTACAGTTACTAGGATATGTTCTGTTGTTCACATCTCTCTAGACACTAAGCTTACTGAAACATGCACAAAACAACAACAAAAAGAAGATCAAGCAGAGATGTATTTCCTGGAGCATGAATCTGCACATTCTAGATCATCAATGTCATTCAAGAGCTGTAGAGTCAAGCAAAAATTAGTTATGTGAGCAGAATCTCATGTACATGGGGGGATTCTTTTTTTTAATTAAAGGCTTATTTATTATAGTGAAATTTGAGGAAATACACTTTGCTGATGAGATATTGGCTAAATAAATTATAGCACATCAACATGATGGTGTTGCACAACTTTAAAAACAATTTTTCAAAAGCATTAAAAAATGAGAGTTTTGTATAAGAAAAAGAGCAGGATGCAAAATGTTAGACATGCAGACACAAATGTAGAAAAATAAAAGAATAGATAAACACCAGCCAGTTATTCTGAGTAAGGACATTATAGGTACAGCTTTTCTTCTTCATATTTTGAAAATCTTTCTGTAAAAAGTGTGCATTGATTTTAATAATAAAAATCAAGAGAGATAATGCTATTCTCACAGAATATAATCTGCCCTCTTTCCTACATCTAGTTTATATTCCCCAAATTTCAATAATTTCCAAAGCTTAAAGCTGTCATCTTGCTCTCAGAATTGGATACAAACACACACACCTGCACACTTAAAAATATCATGAACCATAAGTAGTCACAAATTGCTAGTAAGTTAACTATGCATGCTCAGTTCTTAAAAATATTATCTGAAAAAAATAAGATTACTTGCTCTTACATGCTAAAGAACATAACAGACAAATTTGTGTTACCTTTTCTTCTTACATTAATCATTCACTTAACAAAATTATGAGATTGTGTAGTAATACTGCCTTTCATACTCTACCAATTACTCCCAATTGCTGAGATAAAATTCCCTTTAGCAGGGAAATATGTGACACAGAAAAAGAAAGAAAAGAGTACTCACAAGTCAGGCAGAAAAACAGTGGTCCCAACCACAAGTTTTCTGACCCTTCTCAGTCATCTAGTAACTCCAACACAGTTACGATCTTCTCTTATCATTAAATAAAAGCTTATTAAAAGGAATGATAGAAATTCATAATATATATTGTTAACAAACAGAAAGGATACAAGGTATCTCAAATAAGAATGAAGATAGTTAACAAAGTAATAAATAGGAAAAAAACACAAATACACACAAACAAACCATAAAAACAATGTAACAGCATGAACAATATATGTGTGTGTGTATATATATTTATATGGAAATCTGATCATTAGTTTTTCACTTGAAAGAAGATGACAAAATCAATTACATTTAAAAATTAAATAAAAAGAGGTAAAATACTAACCCTTAACTCTAAAGACATTAACAAAATATATGTTGCCAATCTGTTAATGAGAATAATATAATTTTTTGTAGGTTTGGTAAAAGAGATGGTTTTCTCCTTGGTTGGTGATGTTGATTTTCAAGATGAAGAATTGTATGAGTGGATATAGTATTATCTTTATAAGTGCTGAATTTGTAATAAACACAAATCAGGATGGCAAAGACTGTTCATTTAAAAACCTTATTTTTCTGCCACATTGTTTCCCAAAGGGGACCAATTAGCATTTTTTTCCCCCTCAGGTACTCTCCCTCCTGTTTTCATTCTGTACTTTATATCAGAAAAATATATTGAGACACGGCATCTGTTTTCCTGTGGCCCAGAACTAAGACCGTCAAGGCCATGCTTTCTTCCACATTCGCAGTCATTCAAGACTTTCTGACTGAGGTGTCTTGGCTTTCCTTTTCAGCAAGTGTGAGGAATGATCAGGCCCTTTCTTTGAGGGGCTGGTAAAAAACAACAACAACAAACATACCTCAGACTCATCCTTCCCAGTTCTATCCATTTGGAAAGCTAGGACCATGGGAGCTATATGGATTCAGTGCTGGGAGACAGAGGAAGGAGGTGCATTCCTGAGGGGGCGGCGGCAGAGGACAAGGAGCGTCCCAGTGGTAGAAACTGGAGAAGCGCTCGGCAGTGGAGGGGGCCTGCTCCCAGTCCTAGACAGCACTGGGCGGTCCCCTCCTTGCAGCCAACCTGCCACAAGGCCAACTGACTTGTGAATCCCTGTGCTCGTGAAAAATGTCTTCTGAAGCCAAGCTTCAGGTGATTCAGATACTGTGACGGTCAAGTCAACAGGCAATGCGGGATCAGCCGAGAAGACTGCTGTTGATAGCCAACAGGGAGCGCTCATGAGTAGGAGAACGAGGAGGAGCCTTCTGCCAGTCTGGTCCCAGTCCATGTATCCAGAGGATGCTTGCACAACCAAAGGAAGGTGGGGTGGGGCGGCGCTTCTAGATTCTTTGTGGAAAGACTCTTCAACAAGTGGACAGCTGGGTTGGTGGAAAAGCAGCTTTAACTAGAGTTAAGTAAATTAAGGAATGTGCTGTATCTTGCAAATGCCATAGAAAAAGGACCAATTCAAACTGAGACTAAAGAAGCTTCACACGAAGATGATGATTTACATCAATACAACTCAAACTTGTCAACTTGGAAGCAAATTATGGCAGACGATGCTGGAAGAAATGACGTCTGGCACTGTCTTGGGGTGATTTAGAATAAAATCTGCAGAAATTTTATGTAAGCAATATAAAAACTGAAGAAAAAGAACTCTTAATTTAAAAATACTTTCCCCAGTGAATTACAAAGCAGTTACTCAAGGCTAAATCAGTGTAGGCTTAAAAGGGGTCCTCTCTAATTTTGGTCTATCAAGATAATCATGTTGAGAAGGTCATCTCCACTTTCTACTTTGGTTTTTTCTGCAATTTCTGGCTCTCTCATCTCCCTTTCCCAACAAATGTCCTTAGTACACACACACACACACACACACACACACACACACACACACACACCCCACATCTCTCCCCTGGCCTTGAGATAGGGTGTCAGCTTTGATGAGTACGGACATGGCATGAAATGGGATAGTAGTGTTTCACATCCTGATCATTTAATGCTTCTTCCCTCAATCATTTTCTTTGCACTGGACACTTAGGAAGGCTTTCTTATCCTTGCTTACTATTCTTTGGAACTCTGCATTCAGAGGGATATATCTCCTTTTCTCCTTTACCTTTTGATTCTCTTCCTTTCTCAGCTATTTGTAAGGCTCCTCAGACAACCATTTTGCCTTTTTGCCTTTCTTTTTCTTGAGGATGGTTTTGATCACCACCTCCTATTCTTCAGGCACTCTATCAGATCTAATCCCTTGAATCTCTTTGTCACTTCCACTGTATAATCATAAGGGATTTGATCTCAGTCATATCTGAATGGCCTAGTGGTTTTCTCTACTTTCATCAGTTTAAGTCTGAATTTTGCAATACGGAGTTCATGATCTGAACCACAGTCAGCTCCCAGTCCTGTTTTTGCTGACTGTATAGAGCTTCTCCATCTTCAGCTGCAAAGAATATAACCAATCTGAATCTGGTATTGACCATCTGGTGGTGTCCATGTGTACAGTTGTCTCTTGTGTTGTTGGAAGAGGGTGTTTGCTATGACCAGTGTGTTCTCTTGGCAAAACTCTATCAGCTTTTGCCCTGCTTCATTCTGCACTCCAAAGCTAAACTTACTTGTTACTCTAGGTATCTCTTGACTCCCTACTTTTGCATTTCAGTCCCCTATGATCAAGAGAACATCTTTTTTGTTGTTAGTTCTAGAAGGTCTTAGGCATCTTCACATAACCATTCAACTTCAGCTTATTTGGCATTAGTGGTTGGGGCATAGACTTGGATTACTGTGATATTGAACAGTTTGTCTTGGAAGCGAACCAAGATTATCCTGTCGTTTTTGAGATTGCACCCAAGTACTTCATTTCAGACTCTTTTGTTGACTATGAGGGCTACTTCATTTCTTCTAAGAGATTGTTGCCCACAGTAGTAGATATAATGGTTATCTGAATGAAATTGACACATTTCCATCCATGTCATTTCACTGATTCCTAAAATGTTGATGTTCATTTTAGCCATCTCCTATTCGGTCACTTCCAATTTACCTTGATTCATGGACCTAACATTTCAAGTTTCTTTCTTTTTTTTTCTTTTTTTAACAGAATTGGACTTTACTTTCACCACCAGACACATGCACAGCTGAGCACTGTTTCTGCTTTGCTCAGCCTCTTCGTTCCATCTGGAGCTAGTTCTCCACTTTTTACAGGAGCATATCAAGCACCTATGGACCTGGGGACTTCACCTTTCAGTCTTATACCCTTTTGCCTTTTTGTGTGGTTCATGGGGCTCTCAAGGCAAGAATGCTGAAGTAGTTTGTCATTGCCTTCTCCATTGCAAAGATGGGCATAATAAAGGACAGAAATGGTATGGACCTAACAGAAACAGATGACATAAGGAAGAGGTGGCAAGAATACACAGAACAATTACACCAAAAAAAGATCTTAATGACCCAAATAACCATGATGGTGTAGGAACTCACTTAGAGACAGACATCCTGGACTCTATAAAGTCAAGAAAGCCTTAGGAAGCATCACTACGAATACAAGTAGTGATGTCATTCCTGCTAGCAATTCAAATTCTAAAAGATGATGCTGTTAAAGTGCTGCACTCAATATGTCAACAAATTTGGAAAACTCAGCAGTGGCCAGAGGACTGGAAAAAATCAGTTTTCATTCCAATCTCAAAGAAAGGCAATGCCAAAGAATGTTCAAACTGCACCACAATTGCACTCATTTTACAAGTTAGCAAAGTAATGCTCAAATTCTTCAAGCTAGGATTCAACAGTACATGAATACAGAACTTCTAGATAGTCAAGCTGGATTTAGAAAAGGTAGAGGATGCAGACATCAAACTGTAAATATCCACTGGATCATAGGGAAAAAACAACAACAACAACAACAAAAAACAAACAAACAAAAAAAAAAAAACAAGAGAATTCCAGAAATCTTCTGCTTCATTGAGCATGCTAAAGCCTTTGAACTTGTGGATCACAACAAAGACGGAAAATTCTTAAAGAGATGGGAATAGCAGATCATTTTACCTGCCTCCACCTACTCAATGGACATGAGTTTCAGTAAGCTCTGGGTGATGATGAAACACAGGGAAGCCTGGCATGGTGCAGTCCATGGGGTTGCAAAGTGTCATACATGACTGAGCAACTGAACAACAACAATTGTTTTTACTTCTGCTTGGTTTCATCTGGTGTGCTTTTCACAACAATGAGCCACCATAGTAAGATACTTAATTGATTACATGGAGGTTCCATTCACTCCTTCTCCAGTTCTAAGGCCTTCCTATATTCATATATTAATGGGAGGATTGTATAAATCTCTCTCTGTTTTCTGACTCTAGAAGTCTGTTCTCAGTGTGAGAGAAGACTCTAGATTCTTTCATTTTAAATATTCCTTTTTACATTTAATTCTCAATTGCAGGTACAAATTACAAGATGCATATCGGTCTGGCATCATGCATCCATCTCAACGAGAATTAGTAATTTTGGACTTTGACTAAAGGTCAACAGGCTAAAGCTGAAAAGCTGTATGTGCACAGGACGATCGGCTGAGATGCTGAGCCTGTGTTAATGGTGTGCCACCGACAAGGCCACACCAAGGAGGGGCAGTCACCCATGTTCCCAGCTGCCAGCCAGGATGTGAACGGGCACTGGGATAATAAGCATGATGAATTGAATTTCATTAAAAAGCCAAGGAAAATCCTCCAAAACGGTTCTTAATTAACTGGTCTCCAGCTAAGCGTTAGCCAAAATGTGAACTTTCCCTACATCCTATTCCACTGAATAGTCACATTGACTCCAAAGCCTATGGGGGTGGGAGGTCTTTAACTCATAACAATGCTTCCTATTTACATGGTTCTTCTCATCTGAGACCCATGTGGTGTTTGATAAATATCCCCTTATTACTACAGTGAATTGATTACAGAGCTGGGGAGAGAACCCAAGACCCAGAACTCTGTCTCTTGTGAGACTAGTTCTAGTTCAGCATCACAGGTGGCCTGCCTATAAGGGACTTAGACAGGGAAACTAAAATTTGCTGCACAATCTTTGACTCATATCAGTGTCTGGAAGCACAACAGTGACTGCCCTTTAAAACATTCCCTTTCTGATTTTTCAAGAAAATTTTTTTTCTAACTATGATATCAACTACAGCAGTAGGTCATGGGACTCAGTTGTCCAACAGTATGCAATGTTCTGATGCATGCAATATTCTGATGTCTATGAATAATTCTTTTTCAAGTGGCAAATGCTTAGTATTGATAAGTTTGTTCTCAACCCAATAGACAATTTATTGATATTGTGTTTCCTGGGTTCGCAAACCTAAGAAGCTCTAAAACTAGAAATTTTAGTATCTGTATGTTTTTTGTTCTTATATCTGTTGGGTGATTATGCACATAATATACTGATGATAACATTAGTAAGAGAGAATTTACTAGTATCTCAGTTTGGGATATACTAAGAAATAAATTTGGGCATTGCTGATTTAAGATTCAATACCAGTAACACTCACTTTCCTGAGTGACTTTTCACTTTTATTATTATTTTCTTTCAAATTTAAAGAGCAGTATTGTGTGTTAACTTGTCTATACATTTCATAAGAAACTAGAGAACATGGTTAACTGGGTATAAAGCTCCAACAGAACATGTTTAGTAAAAATTTTTTATTTATTTTTTATTTTTTTAATTTATTTATTTTAATTGGAGGCTAATTACTTTAAAATATTGTAGTGGCTTTTCCCATACATTCTGAACCCCCCTCCCACCTCCCTCCCCATCCCATCTCTCTGGATCATCCCAGTGCACCAGCCATGAGCACCCTGT
>SJYC01106181.1:0-17111 GCA_006408675.1 Madoqua kirkii | reverse complement strand
AAATCTATGAACGAACATTTTTGGTTTGAATATATGGCTTTGTGGTCTTTTTAAGAATTTTATTTTATTGAAGTATGAATTTACAATATTGTGCTAATTTGCACTGCATAGCAAAGTGATTCATGTGATACATGTATGTATATATATAATATTTTTCATATATTTTCATTATGTTTTATCATAGGACATTGAATACAGTTCTCTGTGCTATAGAGTAGGACCTTGATTTTTATCCATTCTATATATAATAATTTGCGTATGCTAACCCCAAATTCCCACTTCATTGCTCCTCACAACCTGACAATTCCAAGTCTGTTCCCTGTGTCTGTGAGTCTATTTCTTTTGTATATGAGTAAATTTGTGTTGTATTTCAGATTCCACATATGGTATGTGTCTCTTTCTGATTTTCTCCATTTAGTGTGATAATCTCTAAGTCCAGCCATATTTCTGAAGATGGCATTATTTAATTCTTTTTTTCTGGTTGAGTAGTATTCCATTGCACACATGTATCACACCTTTATCCACTCCTTTCTCAATGGACATTTAGGTTGGTTCCATGTCTTGGCTACTGTAAATAGTGCTATCATGGACCTGGTGCATGAATATTTTTGAATTATACTTTGTTCAGATACACGCCCAGAAGTGAGATTGTTGATCACTGGACAACTCTCTTTTTAGTTTTGTGAGAACCCTCATGTTGCTTTCCATAGTGGCTGCACCAATATTTTTTTTTAAAGAGTACTGCATGATATACCGCAAATTCTATGACATACACTTATTTAACTACATTCATATAATATCTGATTTTTCATCAGAATCTAAAATTAACTTCCAACTTGAGGAGATGTGTTGAGAATTATGTAAATGTTCTTTAAAAGGCTTCTGTGATGAAACAATAAGTTCATACATGAAGGCGTTTATAAAATGTGAAATGGCAGGGTTTTTCTAGGTCAAGCTTATCCCAGAGTTCTTAGGAAAATTTTTTGAGTAAGGTACAGACTTTTACAGATCACCTCATGTCTTCCCCTAAACTTTGGATTTGCATGTATGTAATAGTTGCAAATAGGTGATAATTTGAGGATTTTGCTTTTGCATAGTGTGTATATGTGTGTATGGTGTTTGTTGTGTGTCTCCTGTTGTTGTGTGTGTTGTGTAGTGTGTGCGTGGCATGTGTGAGGGGTGTGTTTAGTAAACTGAGGCCCTGGGAACAGCATGAGGTGTCAGTGAGAAGGGAGCTGTGAATCAATGAAAGGTCTTCTTGATTTTTCGGAGTCACTTGCTGGCATACTTCCAGAGAGCTGCTTCCATTGCACGCCCTTTATGAACCACTCTTCCCATTTCCTGAGCAAAGACACACACTTTCTTGAATCTGGCCATCATTTTGCAGTTGGGAAACTGAAAGGTGACTGGATACCTGATTTCTCAGCCATGTGTCTACATATACCTGCAGAGACATGGGGAGGACAGTGAAGCTTCTCATATCTGGGCTCCTCCTCGGTATCTGACAGTGCGGGACCCCCACACACAGCACACGGCATCAAGGCTGTCACACAGAGGCCACTAGATAAACATTTATGGGGAGCATTTGAAGAGGTAGTATGGTACTGATTTCTCATTCAAGAAATAAATTTTAACCATAACACTGTCAGGTTTTGTGCCAGAAACTAATGAGCACAGACACTGACGTGAAGTGGGCTAGGTCCTCACATCTCCCCTTCCAAGCCTCCCATTCCCTCTGAAAAAAATAAAAAATAGTGATAATAATTCAGAAAATTATCTTTTTTAGAGCTGGATCATAAAGAAGCTTGAGCACCAAAGAATTGATGCTTTTGAACTGTGGTTGTGGGGAAGATTCTTGAGAGTTCCTTGGACAGCAAGGAGATCAAACCAGCCCATCCTAAAGGAAATAAGTCCTGAATATTCATTGGAAGGACTGATGCTAAAGCTGAAATGACAATACTTTGACTACCTGATGCAATGAACTGACTCACTGGAAAAGACCCTGATGCTGAGAAAGATTGCAAACGGGAGGAGAAGGGCACAACAGAGGATGAGATAGCTGGATGGTATCACTGACTCAGGGGACATGAATGTGAGCAAACTCCAAGAGATACCAAAGGACAGAGGAGCTGTGTGTGCTGCAGTCCATGGGGTTACAAACAGTCAGACCTAACTTAGCCACAACAATTTTGTAACAATATTGTAAAGTAATTAACCTCCAATTAAAATACATAAATTTATATATTTTTAAAAAATAGCTTCTTGAAACAAATTTTAGAAAAACTTGGTTTAAGGACTTTCCTCATGACACAGTGGATAAGAATCCACCTACCAACGCAGGACTTTAGTCCAATCCCTGGTCCAGGAAGACTTCACATGGCATGGACAACTAAACTCATGTGTCACGACTACTGAGCCTGCACATTAGGGCCTGCGGGCTGCAGCTGCTGGAGCCCCCACACCCCAGAGCCTGCGCTCCTCAGCAAGAGAAGCCGCTGCATGAGAAGCCCAACGCTACAAAGAAGAGCAGCCCTCACTCGGTGCCACTAGCGAAAAACCACACGAAAGCAGTGAAGACCCAGCACAGCCAAAAATAAAAATGAAAGAAAGAAAGAAAAACCGAGACTAAGCTTTGATTAAAAGTATAATCTCAGGTTCTCCTCTGGATGAAAGTGAAAGTCACTCAGTCATGTCCGACTCTTTGCGACCCCATGGACTACACAGTCCACAGAATTCTCCAGGCCAGAATACTGGAGTGGGTAGCCTTTCCCTTCTCCATGGGATCTTCCCAACCCAGGAATTGAATCCAGGTCTCACACATTGCCAGCAGATTCTTTGCCAGCTGAACCTCAAGGGAAGCCCGAGAATACTGGAGTGGGTAGCCTATCCCTTCTCCAGCAGATCTTCCCGACCCAGGAATCGAACCGGGGTCTCCTGAATTCCAGGCAGATTCCTTACCAACTGAGCTATTAGGGAAGACTCTGGATGAAGAACCCCATAAAAATCCATCAAGAATCAATAGCTGTCATTGTTCCCTAAGTCTGGAAGGCCTCCAGGCTGTCTGACTGGACTATGAATTTTATGTTAGTTATGTCCTATTAGAACTAACCATTTCAAGAACCATTTTCAAGCAAAGCCTTGAATGAATCATCTTGCTAAAATAACCTTGAAGGAGATGACATCTTGCAGACCAGATTAGAGCAATCCAAATAGTCTCATTTGCTCAAAATATTTTTAATAACATGGAAAATAAAAATATTTGCCACTATAAAAATCACAAGACATTCATAACTATGAGTCATGTGATAGATTTTGTATGAGAACATAATGTCCACTGCAAAATAAACCTCATTAGTAGTCAATGAGAAATTGAGAATCACAAATACGGGTTTCTGAGAAACATCTTTAATAACCACTAACACAACCATGTTCTTCTCGCTAACCATGAAAAAGTCTTTAATGTAGCATTTCTTGTTTATTCCAAGCAATGAAAGAAAGACCGTCATTGCCAGGAAAAAAATAAAATGATAGGGAGCAGGCTGAATAATGATTCAACACGCTCCTTTTTCTTTAGTACTTTACTGATGATAGTATTAAAACAAATGTATCATTGTCATGTGAAAGTACCTTGCAAGCTGACTATGCATTTTTATCATAGATTGTATAGTTTTTTTCATTTCATCATAGATTGCATATTTTAAAAAATATTGTAAAATGAGAAATTTACCCTGAAAATCTCAAAATAGGCTTTTAAAAATACATTTCCCTAGGGAAGAAAATTATGTGAAATTCTAAGGGAAAATTTGGTGATAATTTTAATTTCTAATTGTCACATTTTATTATGTGAATTACTGTATACAACTTATAGTTTGCATTTGAGTGATATGTCATATTACATATCAATTGCAGGCAAAAATCTGGCAGGGAAAATAAGAGTATATACATCCATAGAAAGAAGTTCAAATTTTCTTTGCACAACTCAGTGTCTGATGCTTTTGAGTCTCAGTTGTTGATACAGTGGTGAAGGATGTAGAAATAATAGTGCATGGTGTGTACATCAGAATCATCTGTCAAATTTTTTCAAATACATCTTTTCCATGCCCTCTTCTGGAAGGATCCACACTCCTCGATTGACAGGAGAAGTAATGACATTACCAAAACTATTTTCATTCACCTGTAATTCATTTTTTGATTCAGCATGTATATCCTATCTTACAACAAAATATGAAGAATCTGTAACTACTTAATATGTGTACTTCATTAAGGTTATTAAAATGAATATCCCTTTAAAATTAATGAAAAAACTAATTAGAGGTGGAGTATAACCACACAGCAACAATACTTTTTTTTTATATTCAGAAAATATGTCAGTCCTTTCACACTAGTAATTGCTAGGTATTTCAAGAGAAGAAAATCCTAAAGACAAATAGCAGTTGACTTAGATTTCTCATGGCCGTAATAATCACACACACACACAACAAAAGTCAGAGTGACTTTAGCCAAATTCAGTGAATACAAACACAAGGTGCTATTAGGTGAAGAAGAGATTTGATCCTTTGACTGGACCATCAAGCCCTAATCTCTAGTATCTTCTTCTTCCAGAACCCACAGAGCACTTATAATCTACCCACTCATCTCAATTGGTTGATAAGAGCCTCACAAGGTCATTTAAGCACTTCTCACTAATCCTCCAAGAAAAAAAGAATGAAATTTTGCCATTTGCAACAACATAGATGGATTTGGAAAGTATTATAGTCAATGATGTAAGTCAGAGAAAGACAAATGCCACATGATATCACTTATATGTGCAATCTAAAAGTTACCAAAAAAAAAAAAAACAGTGAATATAATAAAACAAAAGCAAAACAAAACAAAAAAACAGACTCACAGATATAGAGAACAAATGAGGGGTTATCAGTGGGGAGAAGAAATAGGAGAAGGGCAATTCAGGTGTATGGGCTTAAAAAGTATGAGTTAGTATGTATAAAATAAGTTACACGGAAAGATTGTACAACACAGGAATACAGCCAATACGTTATAGTAACTATACATGGACTATAACCCTTAATTTGTGAATTAACATGTTATATACCTGCAACTTATATAATGGTGAACATCAACTGCATCTCAATAAAAATGCTAACAAAATAAATAAATAAAGACTTCCTACTTGTAATCTCTGTGTTTCCTCCAGGCATATCTGGAAGGAGAAAGTTTTACAAATATAACAGTCAATTCAACACCTAGTGTTTACTGTATTTGGTAAGTGAGCAACTAACACTGAATGAATGAATTAACACATTTCTGAATATGCCCTCCATATTCCACATAAAGTTTCACACCTCATAACTGTATCTACAGATGTTTGTTGGAAATAGATTATAGCACTTATTATAATCAAGTAGTATCCTTTTTTCACTTATTTATTTGTAATTTGGTGTTTGGGCCAGACTGGGATTTCAAAACACATGTGCTTGAATGAAATTAAATTTTAGAAAGTTGAATTTTTGTAGTACTTCTTTGTTTCCAATTTAATGTTTCAGTGTCATTCTATAGACACCCTGAATGCTATTAATTATAGAGCACTGTTAACTTGACATCACTACATTGATCAATTCTAAATTTTCTAACTCTGTACATTTCTTCTTTAGTCATCCTATTTCCTACTGGTCATTTAAAGAAAACACATTTTTCCAAAGCTTATTTTATTTACTTAGTAGAGTATCTGTCCTCTGAAAGTTTGGGATGTGTATGTATTGTGGAAAAAGGGGTGGGTCTAAGGTTAACAGGTCTAAGTTGGGGAGATGGTCATATGACTCTCTGCATCAATCAGACCTGACACCATGTAGCACAGGGACGTCTCTGTTCAAGTAGGAAAGAAAATTATTTAATTTTATCTTAATAAAGACTTAGATGGTAAACAATTTGCCTGTAATGTAGAAGACCCAGATTTGATCCCTGAGTTGGGAAGATCCCCTGGAGGAGGAACTGGCAACCCATTCCAGTATTCTTGCCTGAGAAATTCCATGGACAGAGGAGCCTACCCAGCTACAGCCCACGGGGTCATGAACAGTCAGATATGACCAGGAGACTAACACACACAAAGGCTTACTAAACTTAGTTAGCCTTAAGTCTCTTAAAAATAATATGTGGTTCTATATTCTAAGTTATGGCTCTTCTCTTTGTTTCCAAGTATGCCTCACATTCTTTCTGAGTAGTTCTTCAACACGTGCCACATTAATCTTTTCTGTTAATGAACCATTTTGACATCACAAACACAAGTCTGGATACACCACCAGACCTGATCCATTTTTTAGAACCCAACCAAAGACTCCACATGTAATGCTCTGCTCTGTTTCCAATGTCTCTGATGTGGCCTTGAACTAGTGATTACAACCCTGCATGCATCATCTCTCCAGCTGAAATAACGGGCAGTATGGTGGAACAACTATGCATCTTTTCAAATAACCAGCATCTAACACAGTATCTTAAACCTGGAAACTAACATTCATGTCAGTAAGTTTAAATTATTATAACTTCATATTTTATAACATTTTTCTTCATAAAAATCTACTTGTTTTGCTTTCTAAATTTTCCCAACTACTATCATGAGTGATTGTTTTCTTGATGAAGAATCACTTCTTCTAGTTACTTCTCCCTGGATTGGCTGAAAGGCACAGCAGATATAACAGATGACTTTGGGTTTCAGAAGTTGAAAGGGCATAGGTACCATATTCTAAAGACAGACCCCGTGGACCAAATTCTAGCACCATGTAAGGATGGAATACAGAGAGATCTCCAGCAGGTTTTGGTTAAAAGTATTAACATTGGATGGTAGTAAAAAGACAACAGACATTTTACATTTGCTCTGATTGCTTAGAAAAGATACATCCTTAAGAGAAAAAGCACATCAGTTCCCGACCTAAGTAATGTGCTGAGTATAATCAACTGACGTCAGAACTGGAGGAATAATAAATGCTTCTGATCAATTTTTCAGACAACTTTGTCCATGAAATTATAAATTAGTCCATTAAAACTAGTAATTCAAAATACAATTAAAAATGAGGATGCTTAATTATATTTAAATTAAAGAATGCCTAGTCTTGTGGGAATCTTTTTTGTAGATGAGTTGCATCAGGATCGCCTGGGTGCACTTACATTACATAAGCACCCTCTGCTTCCATTCTTAGGACATCATCCTGGTTAGGTCCAGGGTGGCACCTCCTGTTCAACACATAAATCCCTTTAATGAACCTCTGCAGAGTACTTAGGGGATCCTATGAAACATAATCTCTGCAGGGAGAAGGCAACACACGTCTGGGTATCATCTGCACAATGATAACAGTTTGGAAGTTCCACAATATACTTGAGCTAAATGTCTCTCTCTCTCTCTCTCTCTCTCTCTCTTTTAATTCTCTATCAATAAAGAATAAGAAGCAAATAAAATCCTTTTCCATATGGTGACCTTTTAAATTCTTGCATTCCATACTGAATGGACTGAACTGTAAACGAATAATGCTTCAGTCAACATCCATTAGGTCACCTTATGCCACATTCAAGTCACTTTAAATATTTACTAAGCCTCTGGTCCATAAAAAAACAACACAACAACATGTTAAGAATGAAGAAATAAAGATAAATCATCCCTCATCACTGCACTGACAGAAGCAGATAGAGACATGAGCATCTGAAAACAAGAGAAGAGAAACGGAGAGGAGTCCTGGTTCAGAGGCACCAGGAAGAGTTGAGGGAAGATAATGCAGTGAGTTGTGATGGAAATAAACACAATCAATTGTACTAACTACGTGGAGAAAAGCCTTATAAGCAGAAAGGGCAGCCCCGTGAAAGTATTAACTTAAAGGAAAGTCATAGAAGCTTCTAATTTCATGAAGTGAAACTGTTCCCTTCTGTTCAACTGAAGCCTGGCAGAGGTTGGGGTTAGGGTGACAGGAACTGAACTGCTAAGAATCCTCTCTTGATTTTTGAGGAATGTCATCAACAGGTCTTATTAAGTGACTTAATATGATCAGATGTGAGATTTAGGGCGATCACACCAGCAGTTCTGGGGAAAGTAAATTAGAAGAACCACCAGGAAGCTATGACAGTGACAAGGGTAAAAATAAAAATAAAATAATAGCTTCCCCTTTTAAGGGAAGGCTTGAAAATCCAGGGTCAAGATCAGAGGCTCCTGTGGGGAGAGGAGTCTGGGCTGTAGACCTGAATGGATGCAGCCAATCGGAGTCAAGGTCCTTCCATAAATTGCTGAGTCCCTTAAAGCAGCCCTGGTGGCTCAGACGGTAAAGTGTCTGTCTACAACGGGGGAGACCCAGGTCCGGTCCCTGGGTTGGGAAGATTCCTTGGAGAAGGAAACTGGTAATCCACTCCAGGACTATTGCCTGGAGAATCCCATGGACAGAGGAGCCTGGTGGGCTGCAGGCCATGGGGTCGCAAAGAGCAGGACATGACTGAGCGACTTCACAGTCACTTTCACTTTAGGGCAGCCCCAGATTCCAAACAGGATCCAGGGCATCATCCATGGGATGAGGGAACTAGAGGCAAGGACATTCCAGCCTTCCCCCAGTGCAGAGGAACACAAGCATTCACAGGAGAGATGGGGGCCCTGGGGTGCTGCCAAGGATGAGGGAGAAACACGAGCAAAAGCACACAGTAGCATGGAGAAGGCAATGGCACCCCACTCCAGTACTCTTGCCTGGAAACTCCCACGGATGGAGGAGCCTGGTAGGCTGCAGTCCATGGGGTCGTGAAGAGTCAGACACAACTGAATGACTTCACTTTCACGCACTGGAGAAGGAAATGGCACCCCACTCCAGCGTTCTTGCCTGGAGAACCCCAAGGACAGAGGAGCCTGGTAGGCTGCCGTCTACGGGATCGCACAGAGCCGGACACGACTGAAGTGACTTAGTATCTGATTGCAGGGGCCACAGGCGAAATGTAGGTAGGAGAACTGGCCTGGAACCAATGGATGCCCTGCGAAGAGAAATGTCCTACCGAGTCCAGAGATCATCCACAGCCTAAGGGACATGGGAAATGCACAGCCCAGAGCCCTATGTGTGGGAAGTCCCAGTAGGTGAATCCTGATCCTCCACAAGAGAAGGCTCCAGCAGGGAGAGACAGCAGATGGGAAATAAAGACGGTATGCACATAGGCCCCAAACTGAATAGGAATAGACATAACAACAGCAACAGCATCTAAATAAAAATTCAGAATAATATACATTTCCCATGACCTAAGCCTTAAAAGACTGGAAACCATAAGACGAAATGGGACCTTCTGAGAAAACACCAGGTCATTTTAGGAATGTTGGTACTAAACACAGAGTTAACTAAAAAAAGATATCACTGGGTATTTTGATTAGGAAAGTAAGCTGACTTGAAAAACAGTGAGTTGGAAAATTTGAGAAGAGAGCAAAACACAGCCCAGGAAGATCATAAGATAGAATATATTTTTAAAAGATAGGTTAAGAGGTATAGAGACTAAAGGAGAAATTCAAAAGTAGAGGTAGTAAGTGTGCCAGGGTAAATTCGAGGTGATAAAATACTTGCATATAAAATGACTAAAAATAGTTTATAGCTAGAAACCAGCCCATGTTCATGTTTTGAGGGGCCATACTAGGTACTGAAGTCACTGAGTGTAAGCTGGATGTATGTACACTTGAGTGATATCAGTGATGGATAAATGTGTCTCAGGCATGTGGGTTAGCAAACCATTGATGAAAAGAAAATTGAAAAAAAAGGATGATATGAGGTTTCAGAAGCCAATTTTATTTACATATTAATAACAAATGCTTATAGGAAAAGTCTTTGCAAAATGTATGAAACTCTGAACAATTTTTGCAAAAAAGGCCTTTTTGCAAATGGCACTACCAAATGAAATTGCCAGAATAATTAGACTTAGGAAACACCATTCATTTGAGTCATTTTCTGTTTATCCTTCAAACTGAAGACCAGAATAAACCTTTGTTTCAACTATAATTGAGGAATCTGGCTCGGATTTTCAGGCAATTAAGTGGCCTTGTTTTAGTATCAGTTATCCTTAAATAACAGGTTCTTTCCCATCACCTACATTTTCAAACAAAGATATGAACAGTGCCTGTTATTTTTATAAAGCAAAATTGACTTCCAGAGAAACTATTTTTGGAACAACTATCCTGAAAAAGGTATAATAGAAAAATTTGACCATTTTTCAACAAAGGACAGAGGAAAATGAAAAAAAATATATTGGTACTAAATTTAAATCCCACTTAACAGAAAATATTGTCACAATAGGAAAGACCATTGTACTGTGGTAGGTAGAGGGTTTTTCTTCTTTCTTTTTTCTTATCCCTCCATCTTTTTTAAAACTCTAATAAAGACTTTGATCCTAAAAGCAACTTCAAAAGAATTCTTCTGGAATTCTCTTCAAAAGTTTCCCCACCTTTCCCTTCGAGGACAGGATTCAAACATCTAAGAAAGTACACTGTCCAATGAGTTTTGGTTCTATGGCAGCAATTATTATTGACAATAAGATGAGAATGTTACAAATAACAAGTTGCTTTGTTAAGTGCCTACTATGGGAAAACTCTGGACTTGGGTACTTGGCATGTTCATCCCATGGGAGGTAATTTTTCATTTCGAGTCAGTGATTTAAAATATGTGACCTGGCTGATTCATGTTGTTACATGGCAGAAACCAACTCAATGTTTTAAAGCAGTTATCCTCCAATTAAAAATAAATACCTTTATATTTTAAAATAACCATACAAAAAGAAAAAATAAGTGTGACCTAGCCAAAGTGTTACAGAGTATATTTACTCATGAGAAATCCTATGAAACACGTGTTAAGAGCTGTGAAGAGGAAATGATTGACTCCCTTGAAATGCTATGAGGCTGTCCATCACTAAAGTTGGAGTCCTAGATCACTGAGTCTCCTCTATTTCATTTATTTGGGCTCAACTATCTGTGAACCCAATTTTCAGGACAAAACCATTATTTTCAGTTAGCTGAAGGTGGCACTGGGCACGAGTGTACTTGAGTATAGGCTAGGTCATTTTCTACTGAGCATTCCCAACTCCCTTTTTGGAGTATATAAAAGCTTCAAATAGCATGTGACACAGTGGAAATTGTCTAATAATTCCCAAGTTAGAAACATAAAAAAAGACACCTAAAGCAAAGGCAACAAGATAAGTAGGGCCACATCTAACTAGAAAGCTTCTGCACAGCATAGAAAACTGTTGACAAAATGGAAAGGCAGGCTACTGAATGGCAGAAAAGATTTGCAAACCATATATTATGATAAAGGGTAAATATCCAAAAAATACTAACATTTATAAAACTTTATAACCAAAAACCTCACTAATCTGACTAAAAAGTGGACAGAGAATCTAAATAAGTATTTTTGTCTGAAGAAGATATAGATAGTCAATAGGTACACGACATGTATACTCAACATTACTGATTATGAGGGAAATGCAAATCAAAACCACGATGGGATATCACCTCACACGTAAAAATGGTGATCATCAAAAAGACAACAAATAACAATTGCTGGTGAGGATGTGGAGAAAAGAGAACACTCATGTACTGCTGGTGGGAAGGTGTATATTGGTGCAGCCACTGCAGAAACAGCATGGCGTTTCCTCAAAATATTAAAAATAGAATTACCATATGATCCAGCAAGATGACTTTTGGGTTCTTGATCCAAGAAAACAAAAACATTACCTGGGTAAGATACACATGCCCTTTTCTTCAGCAGCATTATCTACACTCAGTAAGATGTGGAAACATCCTAAGTATTCCGTGATAAATGAACATATTAAACACACACACAATGGAATGTTACTCAGTCATAAAAAATGTATGAAATTTTGCCACCAAAGATAACATGGACGGACTTTGAGTGCCTTATGCTAAAGGAACACACAAATACCACATGATCTCACTTATATGTGAAATCTGAACAAACAAAGCTCATAGAGAGGAGAGATTGGCAATTATTGGTTGCCAGAGGCAGGGGGTGGAATGGGGGCAAATTGGGTGAAGACTGTAAAAGTTACAAACCTCTAGTCATAAAATAAGTCATAGGGTTACAACAAGGTGACTATAGTTAATAACACTGTATTGAATATCTGAAAGTTGCTGAGACTCGGTCTAAAAAGTTCTCATCATAAAAAAAAATCTGTAAAGTATGTGGTAACAAATATCAACTAGACTTCTTATAGTGGTCATTTAACAATATATGCCATATTGACTCATTATATTTTACTTCTAAAGCTGATATAATATTATATGTCAATTATATCTCAACTAACAAAATGGAAAAACAAATTCAATTCTAACTTTGAACTGCTTTTTTTTTTTTTTTTTTTGACCCATATCAATGCAGAAGTGGCCAGTTGGGTGCAGGGATATTTACCTGGTGTGAATGAGGAAGATGAGTGAATGAAAAGTAAAGAGGCTTTGGAATACTAACATAAAATGATAGTTGTTTATTTCTGATGAGAAGATTTGCAGACTTTTCTCCATTCACTAATGAGTAAGCAGTTCACGTATGGATAACAAGGACTACAGTTTCATTTTTCTCTGTTAACTAGGGATGCTAGTATACATTGTTTCCTTGTCTTGGGACTGTTGACTTTTTAAAATTTTTTGTACCCTTCTGAGGTACATTTATGACTATAATGTCTAAAGTTTTACTTCAGAGAGGTCTGATCTTGACATACATTAGGAAACATCGGTATAGATGAATGAGAGAATACAGTTCTCAAAACTTGTGCTTGACCTGCATGGGAGGCTCACACAAACCATAAAATTTCCTACCAGGATGAGCCAGCAGACATTAGTGGTGGTGATATTCAGCTGCCTGGATGGCATGGTGTGATTACAGGGGTACTGAAAAAGTTCCTCTTCCAAAAATTGGTCCCCACTGCACCTCAAATACCCACCATTAAAGTCATTCATTTGAGTTAAGAAAACTGCCAGGAAGACCTCTATTAAAATGCAAATGCATTCCTTGGGTGGGGAAACACATTAAATCATTACCAGCCATTAACACTTTAGACCAAATTAGTTTCAGATTTATTAGCCAATTATTCAAAGTACTGAAGGCATGGTTGTGCAGGAGAGGTTAGAACAAGCTGGTGTGGACAGAAAGGAGAGCTGGGAAGAACCATCATTCTGTGATGTCTTGCAACGATGTCCCATCTTTCTATTTTTCAGTCACGCTTTAAAAACTGAAATGATGTATAAAATCCTCACTTAAAAATATTAAAAAGTGAAACTTCTCTTGACAAAACAAAAGTCAGGGCCAGGGGCCTTAACTCTCTCCTCCTTCTCACCCCCTACTCCCCTAAGCTCCAACAGGTTCCTAAGGCAACTGTAAAGAATCCAGAGTCCAGAGAATCAGAGTTTGAAAAGCATACCAGGAGGTCTTTATTCTCCTCTCTATGCTTTCTCTGTCCCCTTTTTGTGATACTCTGTGGTAGACCAGAAGCCAAACGCACAGATGCAGGTAGGGTTTGGAAAGCTGGTTCTTAAAGACACTGTATTGTACAGCAATCACCAAGTTCTGTGTCCATCACAGTGAAGGGATGCGATGTCATCTCATTACACCCTGAGACACAGAAAAAATATATATGCTCACCCCAAATGAATGTAGGTCACTTCTTTTCTCTTCAAGACCGTCCTTGGCATTCATTACAAGACTAACCAAATGGATAAGGTGACATTTCTAAATGCTTCAAATCTCGCACGCACTGTCCCCAGCATATCCTAGAAACCATTCAAAGGACAAAGGGGAGATGAAAAGAAGCTTCCATTGGACCCTTGAGTAAGTCACTCTTGACTTTGACTCTTGCCAAGTCTCTGTTACTCAGTGGACTCATATGTGATTCAGATCCTTGTTCAGTAGAGACTGTGATTTTCAGAAACAAGCAGAATCATCCTACTATAAATTGGGATACCAACCAATGTTTGATCAATTTCTGTATTGAAAGGATCTTTGAAAAGAAAATCTAGATCATTCTTACATTGCTAAAGTCTGAGGATGGGTGAGAGGAAGCAAGCAGGCAATTAAGTGCTATATACATGTACATTCATGTGTTAGAGTGCCCCTGATAGCTCAGTTGGTGAAGAATCTATCTCCAGTGCAGGACACTCCAGTTTGATTCCTGGGTCAGGAAGATACCCCGCATAAGGGATAGGCTACCTACTCCAGTATTCTGACCTAGAGAATTCCATGGACTATATAGTCAGTCCATAGAGTCACAAAGAGTTGGATAAGACTGAGTGACCTTCACTTTCACTTTTCCCTTCCCATGTGTAAGAAAATAGGATGTCCACAGAATAAAATGAAAAAAAATTCAATCAAAACAAGAGAAGTAGGAAATTTTAAATCAAAGCACTTAGGTGCTTTCATACACATATTTGTATAATTTCATCCCATAAAATTTAAACATAAAATCTTAATAAAAATTTAAAAATTCACCAAAATTAATTAAAATTTTCAAGCATAATTCTTATGTTATGCAGGGAACTATTAATTGAATAAGTCTAGCTAAGAAATCTCGGAGAAGGCAATGCCAACCCACGCCAGTACTCTTGCCTGGGAAATCCCATGGATGGAGGAGCCTGGTAGGCTACAGTCCGTGGGGTCGCAAAAAGTCTGACATGACTAAGCAACTTCACTTTCACTTTTCACGTTCATACATTGAAGAGGGAAATGGTAACCCACTCCAGTGTTCTTGCCCGGAGAATCCCAGGGACAGAAGCATGGTGGGCTGTTGTCTATGGGGTCGCACAGAGTCAGACATGACTGACGTGACTTAGCAGCAGCAGCAGCTAAGTGATCTAAAGTTACCAATCTTCAAATCATTAACAATCAGTTAAAAAACCTAATAAGACAAATATATGCTTTAGTGACTTTATCATTTTCTAGAAAAAAAGAAGAACATGTGATATACATCTAAATGTTTTCATGGATTTGTGTTTAGAAGCTAAACTCTGTTAGTTGTGACAAAAATGATGAGCTAATTAAAGCTGACTTGACACTATCCCTGCCTCGTTTACACAAAATAACTTATAAATTCACACAGTAATGACTAATTGAAAAGCAATGCTAGAAACCAAACATAAAAATTTAAAACAAATGCTTTTGTTACCCTCTCTTTCCTATTTACTTATATTTTCTTGACAATTTCATTGGTTTTATGGCTTTAAATACAACATATGAAGTGATGAGCTCCAGATTTATTTCCCCAGCCTAGACTGCTCTCTCTAATTGGTGACTCACAGAGCTGAGATCTCCGCTGTGTTGCCATGCAGATGCCTCATGGGCACGGCAAACTTAACAAGTACACAAATGAGCTCCTATTTTATTTATTTGTTTATTTGTTTTTCTTTTCAAAGTCACTGTTTTCCTCCAGACTTCTCTTACTTATCCTTCCAAGTACTCAATTCCACCACCATGGTATCAGCCATCTCATCCACTCGGTTCCTCTCACCCATATCCACTTGGTCAGCAAATTCTCCTCATTCTATCTTCAAAAGGAGCACTCTAACCTGCTCCCTGGTGAAGCAACCAAAAATATAGCAGCAGCTTCCTAGGCAGTGCCCTGTGTTCGCCCTTGGTCCTGTAGAGACTTTTCTTGTCACAATAGCTAAAGTCGTCCTGTACATCTTTCTTCTAAAATATAAATCAGACCATGGACTCCTCTGCTTAAATCTCACCAGAGACTGGAGTCTAAAAGTCAACAAATGGAGGGACCAGCAGAGAAACCATTGTGGGAAGTATAGACTTGGGTGAGTGTTTATCTGGGAGAACCCTGAGTTCTGAGATAAACTATACTAGGAGTCACAGATTTTTTTTTTCCATATGATCCCCCAGAGCAGAAAACTATTAAGCAGATGAGGGTCAGCCTAGAAAAGACAGTGTCCCAAGAATCTTTACATCCTCACACCGCCCTCACACCAAGAAACACAGTGAGCTGGCATGCATCTCCCTCTGCATCCGGTCCCATCACTTTATGGCAAACAGATGGGGAAACAGTGGACACAGTGAAAGACTTTATTTTCTTGGGCTCCAAAGTCAGTGCAGATGGTGACTGCAGCCATGAAACTGAAAGATGCTTGTTCTTTGGAAGAAAAGCTATGACCAACCTAGACAGCATATTAAAAAGCAGAGACATTGCTTTGCTGAAAAAGGTCCATGTATTCAAAGCTATGGTTTTTCCAGTAGTCAAGTATGGATGTGAGAGCTGGACTATAAAGAAAGCTGAGGGCTGAAGAATTGATGCTTTAAATTGTGGTGCTGAAGAAGACTCTTGAGAGTCCCTTGGACTGCAAGGAGAGCAAACGAGTCAATCCTAAAGGAAATCAGTCCTGAATATTCACTGAAAGGATTGATGCTCAAGCTGAAGCTCCAATACTTTGACTATCTGATGTGAAGAGCTGACAAATTGGAAAAGATCCTGATGGTAGGAAGGATTGAGGGCAGGAGAAGAAGGGTATGACAGAGGATGAGATGGTTGGATGGCATCACTGACTCAAAGGACGTGAGTGTGAGCAAGCTCCAGGAATTGGTGATGGACAGGGAGGCCTGGTGTGCTGTAGTCCGTGGGGTTGCAAAGACTCAGACATGACTGAGTGACTGAACTGAACTGATCTCCCTCTGCACCCAGAGTAAACTAGAAGGGAAGGCATCTGATTGAATGAGTAATGATTTTTTTAAGAGAAAAAAAAATTTTAGTTTTAAGTGATTAGTCATTAAAATAGATGATATTTAAATTGTTTAACATATTTTAAAATATGAATATAATTATTATTTTATCATGTATAAGAAGTTATACATATAGATGGAAGACAACATGAGCTATATTAAAAAATATAAATTGCATTTTTCATATTTATCTGTGATTAAATATAATTACATATCATTAAATACCCAGCATAATGTCCAGTTGATCAATGAAACTTAATACTTTTGTCTTCTCTTCACTCAGTGTTTTACTAATGTCAAGAATATAATGACATAAAAATGAAAGTAATATAAATCCCAATTAAATTTAAAGAGCAAAAGTTTGGAAAATGTACACATGAAACACATATAAAATATATATGA
>SJYC01106180.1:0-22153 GCA_006408675.1 Madoqua kirkii | reverse complement strand
GGGATTTTCCAGGCAAGAGTACTGGAGTGGGGTGCCGTTGCTTTCTCCGATACTATAAATAGATCTATGCAAAACATATTTATCACTTACTAGAATTTAATATAACTAAATGCAAGACGTTACTTCACTATACTTCTACTAATATTCAGTATTACTTAGCAGTAAAAGAATTAATGTCTAAGGTTGACACAAAGGTTAATATTCACTCTGTAGTTTTTCTTTCAAAAGTTCTTTTATTTAGCTATTTATACGGGACTACTTGTCATTTATCCATAATTTTTTCCAGTGAATGGTGTACCTCTTACATAATAGAGTCTCACACAAATGAAAACAAATTAAAAAAAGAAAACAAAGACAAATCCTTTAGATGGATCAGGTCAATGGTTCTCAGAATTTGAAAAAAAAATGAATAACTTCTTTAAGTACCAATTTAGCAAGCCTATAATTATTTGTAATAATTTTGAAAAGTTTATAATAAATAGCTGATAATGAACATAAGGGAACATTGAAACTCCAATACTTTGGCCACCTGATGCTGAGAGAAAACCCTGATGCTGGGAAAGATTGAGGACAGGAGGAGAAGGGGACGACAGAGGATGAGATGGTTGGATGGCATCACCACCACAATGGACATGGGTTTGGGTGGACTCCAGGAGTTGGTGATGGCCTGGTGTGCTGTGGTTCATGGGGTAGCAAAGAGTCGGACGTGACTGAGAGACTGAACTGAACTGAACTGAGGTGAACATCAGAGCTGTCCACCTCTGATTCCACATAAACATCCCTCTCCCTCTCAAACCTGCTCCTGTCAAGAGCTGGTCACAGCTCTGGGGTCCCATTCATCAAGCCAGAATGAATTTCCCTTAACTGGACCACTCCGTGTCAGCAGCAGGTCTACCCAGGCTTCTCTGCTCTTCTTGCCTTTTATTGCACTTCTTACGTCTTTCATTCCTTTTTCACAAATGTGACAGCACCCCTTGCAACAGGTTGAACGTTTGTATGTCTCGCTTCCAAAATCCATCCTGTTGAATCCTGATCCCTCAGGTGATCCACTGTTTGGAGGTGGGGGCATTGGCCGGTGATTGCATCACGAGGGTGGAGCCCTCGTGGAAGGAGTTAGTGTCTTCATAAAGAAGACCCCATACAGTTCTTTTGTCCCTTCTTTAATGTAAACACACAGAGAGAAGACAAGAGTCCATGAACCAGGAAGAAAGCTTTCATTCAACAACTGTCAGAGTTTAATCTTGGACTTATTAGCTCCCAGAACAATGAGATGGTTATGTTGATTGTAAGCCACGTATTCTATGGTACTTTTGTTAACAACAGCCAGAACTGAATAAGACACCACCCCCCCCCCCATTACTTTGGGATTCTTTTCCCCACATAGTGCTTCCCTTAACCCTCTTAGGATCAACTTCAACAAGTCCTTGGAGGAAACATGGGCACAAAGTCCTCAGCACATAATAACCAATAATATGAGCTGCAACTGTTGCCAGTAGCCCACCCACTGCACATGAGCCCACTTACACACTACTTAAATATATTTTTGTCCTTTTTTCAAATTCCTAAATGTCTCATCCTCTGCCAAATATTCAGGTTCACTAATGCTGAAAGCGGAGAAGAGAATGGCTGTCCACTCCAGTATTCTTGTCTGGCAAATCCCATGGACAGAGAAGCCTGGTGGACTGCAGTCCTTGAGGTCACCAAAGAGTCGGATATGACTGAGTGACTAAACAACAATGCTGAAAGAGAAGATGGCTTGTCAGAGCCACGTGGAATAATCATATTAACAAGGAGAAAAAGGACATAAATTGAGACTTATGGTATATAAGCATGGCTGTCAGGGATGGATTTTTTTTTTTTCTCTGCTTAGTCTTAAAATAATCAAGAAGGAAAAATAAAATCGCATCCCTTCCCTCTCTCCTTCAAAGTGAAATTTTCATGTAAACATGGAGATATAATCTTCACAGGGAGAATATGTTTAAAATGAGATATTTGGGAGTCACAGATGAGGAATTGAAGAGAAGAGCACAATGCATAGAGCGCTTCCAGGAGGGGCAAGTCTAAGGTGTGAGCAAAATGTATGCACAACTTATATACAAGGGAAGCTCAGGGGCGATACAGCTGGGTTTCAGTGATGGTGAAGGAACCTAGATAAGTGGGAAGGTTGATTACAGAACTCCTTTGATTCAGAAGATGATGGGGGAAGGAGAATATGTTTAAAATGAGATATTTGGGAGTCACAGATGAGGAATTGAAGAGAAGAGCACAATGCATAGAGCGCTTCCAGGAGGGGCAAGTCTAAGGTGTGAGCAAAATGTATGCACAACTTATATACAAGGGAAGCTCAGGGGCGATACAGCTGGGTTTCAGTGATGGTGAAGGAACCTAGATAAGTGGGAAGGTTGATTACAGAACTCCTTTGATTCAGAAGATGATGGGGGATCCCAAGAACTACCTGAGAAGCCACACTACCTGGAAATAGAATTCATGAGTGAGAAAAGAATCTTCAGATTGTGAAAACTCATAAAACCTGGAAGATGGTTGGGCCATTCCAGGTGCCACTCCGCACCAGAAATCAAAGCCTAGACATGCAACACTTTTTAAAAATTAATAATAATGAAGCTTGCTAAAGTATTGATACAACATATTATAAAGTGAAGGGTGGAAAGCACAGTCAAGTTTATAAGATTGAGTGAATTCAGGAAAGAAGTATATGTTTGCTTCTTTATTATGAAAATCTCATAAACGTTTTTGCTAAAATTAATCTGAATATTCCTAAATTTATATGTAACAAGATAAAAGAAATCTCGCTTACTTCTCTATTTAATCACATACTTAATAGTGACATCCTCATGGCATTGCTTCTAAAAATAGGAACTACATAAGGATTGCTACAACATGACTTAATATCTTACAGAAATTACTAGCCATGCCAATTATAAATAAAATTTATAAACCATAAAAGGGACGAGGATAAACATGCATCACTATTCACTTAAAATTTGATATACTGTGTTATAATTTATGGGGAAAAAGGGAGAGTTAGGATATTTAAAAAGTAAAAACAGTTTGCTTATGCTCAAAGAAGATCTGACAGATGAACAAACCTGGGAGAGACATCTGTGTAGTTTAAGAAAAAAGATTTTAAACAACGCACAATTTAAAATTCTATCTCTTGCATTTTGTGCATGTTATCTCTGCAATAAAACAAGCAAACAAACAAATTTTGATAAGGAATAGTGACATTCTGATCCCTTTCTCTCTTGCTCTCTTTTTCTCTCTCTGCTCTATGATTTTTCATTGCAGTACTGTATTCTTATTAGGTTCTGACATTTACTGCTTCATTACTCCTGAAACTGAGTCTTTTATTCCCTTCAACTGTTTGTAAGTACATCTGTCTTTAAAAGAAAAATCTAAAGATCAAATTCCTGAAAGATTTTCAAGAATCACTGAAACATTTCCAAGATATTATAGGATTCTGGGTGAGCATGCTTTCAGACAGGTAAGGTAAATACAAACTTGGCTCCTTTTCCTATTTTATTCAAAAGCTAAATTTTCATTTATGTTGTACTCCCAGATGAAAGTAATTTGATTTATGAATTTCAGTAAAAGCAAGGGAGCTTTAAATTACTTATAGCATTGCATTCCCAATATGCATCTGTGATCTTGAAAGGATAGATTACTATTTCCCTTGGAGACCTTGAACTGTTGCCTTTCACTTATGTAAATAAATTTTATCTCATTAATGTAGTATGAAACACTGAGAAAAATGCCTTATATACATCTCACATATATACATTTTACTCGTTTGACTGATTTTACCAATTTTTGATAGCAACTAACAGCTTTACTTTAAATTTTCCCTTCTATAGTTTACCTGCAAACTAATAAGCCATTCTTATTGAATTTAAGTACTTAATTATAGGTCATTAAACCTTTTAAACAAAGGGTTCCTGTGGTGAGTCTTGTTACAAAAATGAAACAGTTTTCAAAATGTGAAATACCACCTTTTAGTTTATGGTTGTGGATTTCTGTATTTTTGGTTCTCAAAGCCAGGAACCCATATATATTTTTAAAAGGGAACATTGACCCCTTGCTGTGGTTTAGTAATTAATATGTGAATGGAATGGAATATTTTTGGAAAATCTAAAGAGCTTTCACAAATATAATAGAAAGAAGACCTGCGGAATCATTTCTTCTCAAAACAAAATCTATCTTACCAGAATAATATGCAATATGGTGTCTTAAAGAAAATAGGAGAAACAATTAAATTGAAAAGTAGAAGCTGTTATTTCTCATTTACAATACTGTATTAAAATAATTAGCTTGATTTGAGCATTTAAAAACTAAACGTTTTCAACAGATCATTGTGGCCAGTATTTTGTGATTTAGCATCCCAGTAAAAATTAACAAGGGGCATTATGACACGGCAGATGAATGCTTAGTACAAACAGGAAACCAACTTTTCAATGCCATTCGTGGCACTAACATATTCAGTGACCTTGATCGAATGTCTGAATTTCCATAAACCCATGAGTCACCATCTCTGAAGCCTGCCCTGCCCACTCGCCAGGAAGACCATTTTTATTTGAACTGAACTGACATGTAGAGCTAATCTCTGGGTTTATAGGCTCACCTATAAAACCATGATATATTAGACTCTCAAGATGAACATGGGGTTAAATGTGGGAGCAAGACAAAGACTGAAAACTCACAAACACAAGTCGACACCAAAACTCTTACAGTACAAACTCACCAACGTGTAGTGCTGAAACCCAGGTAATTTGCCCCGTGAACATCTTAGGTACTGGGACTGAGTTCTCCTTACCCTTGCATCCCTCCACCTAGTATCCTGTTCCACTTGTTGACTCAAGAAATAAATGTGGTTTCATTTAGTTTTTATCTTTGGCTTTGTTTGTTTGCTTTATTTGTTTTTGACTATGCTGGGTCTTCATTGCTATGTGGCCTTTTCTCTAGTGGTGGCAGGTGGGGACACTCTCCAGCTCAGTGAGCAGGCCTCGCACTGTGGAGGTTTTCCTCTCTGTGGGACACGGGTTCTAGAGCATAGGCTCAGTAGCTGCGGCACGTGGGCTTAGCTGCTATGAGGCACGTGGGGTCTTCTCAGACTAGGGATTGAACCCCTATCTCCTGCATTGGCAGGCAGATTCTTCTACCACTGAGCCACTGGGAAAATCTTGGTTTCATTGTTCATGCAATAAAAAGCCTAGGTGGTTTAACGGAAACATCTCATTCTTACTCTACTACTTAGGGAGGGGTAGGGAATCAAGAACTGTCCAATGGAAACAAATACGTATCTGACTTGGGATTCACATCAGTGTTGAACCATTTTGAAATATACAAGTTATTTTGAAGAAAAGAAGACAGTTTAATATACTTATTATATGTAAACATTTTAATTTCATCTAAAGCAAAGTAGCCAAATATAATTGATACTACTAATGCTGCAGCCATGAAATTAAAATACAATTGTTCCTTAGAAGAAAAGTTGTAACAAACCTAGACAGCATATTAGAAAGCAAAGATATCACTTTGCTGACAAAGGTCATACAGTCAAAGCTATGGATCTTCTAGTAGTCCTGTACAGATGTGAGAGACCATAAAGAAGACAGTGCAGGAAGAATCAATACTTTTGAACTGTGATGTTGGAAAAGACTCTTGAGAGTCCCTAGGACTTCAAGGAGATCAAACCAGTTAATCCTAAAGGAAATCAACCCTTAATATTCATTGGAAGGACTGATGCTGAAGCTGAAGCTCCAATACTTTGGCCACCTGATGCAAAAAGCCAACTCACTGGGAAAGACCCTGATACTGGGAAAGGTTGAGGGCCTGAGGAAAAGGGGATGACAGAGGACAAGATGGTTGGATGGCATCACCAACTAAATGGACAAAAATTTGCACAAAGTCCAGGAGATGGTGGAGGACAGGGAAGCCTAACATGCTTCAGTCCATGGGGCCCCAAAGAGTCTGACAAAACTGAGCAACTGAACAACGCTGTACACTTCTGGACTGAGTTAAAACACGCCATCTCCTTCAAATGCAGGGAAGATGTATTTTATACTGGAGTCCAGAGTGGCTGAGTGGTCCAGTGGTAAAGAACCTGCCTGCCAGTGCAGGAAATGCAAGAGACATGAATCTGATCCCTGGGTTGGGAAGACCCCCTGAGGGAGGAAGTGGCTAGCCACTCCAGTACTCTTGCCTGGAAAATCCCATGGACGGAGGAGCCTAGTAGTCTGCAGTCCATGGGGTCGCGAAGAGTCGGACACGACTGAGCAACTTCACTTGGATTTTTCATTTTCATGCATTGGAGAAGGAAATGGCAACCCACTCCAGTATTCTTGCCTGGAGAATCCCAGGGATGGGGGAGCCTGGTGGGCTGCCATCTATGGGGTCGCACAGAGTCGGACACGACTGAAGCGACTTAGCAGCAGCAGCAGCAGAGGAGTCTGGTGGGCTACAGTCCGTGGGTTCTCAAAGAGTTGGACGTGACTGAGCACGCATGTGGGCTTCCCTCATAGTTCCGGTGAAGAATCTGCCTGCAATGCAGGAGAAAGTGAAAGTGAAGTCACTCAGTCATATCTGACTCTTTGTGACCCCATGGACTGTAGCCTATCAGGCTCCTCCGTTCATGGGATTTTCCAGGCAAGAGTGCTGGAGTGGATTGCCATTTCCTTCTCCAGGGGACCTTCCCAACCCAGGAATCGAACCCTGGTCTCCCACATTGCTGGCAGACGCTTTACTGTCTGAGCCACCAGACCTGAGTTCAGTTCCTAGATTGGGAAGATCCCCTGGAGAAGGAAATGGCAACCCACTCCAGTATTCTTGCCTGGAAAATCCCATGGACAGAGGAGCCTGGAGGGCTACAGTCTATGAGGTCACAAGAGTTGGACACAACTGAGCGAATAGAGGCAGGACACTGTCTTCCTATAGGTGGTATCACTGAGTCTTGAGGATTACATTCTGAATGGTGTGGGATTTTTCATACCACATCTAATACTGATAAATGTCTTCCTTTCTGAAAGAATCCTGGGCCACATGGTGTATAAGACCAAACAGAATAATCTCCACGTCTCATTGCTAATCTTGATGGAAAAAAAATATTTTATTTGAATATGATGAATTGGCTCATTTTCACAGAACACAACAGCAAGTCGATAGCCCTCTGTCAGGAAAATGACATGAGCTTGAACTTAACTATTTGAATTTTTCAGGAACACTTATTTTCTTCAACCTCTTAGTCAATTCATAAAAGACAACTAGTAAGGCACCACTTTAGAAATCTCAGCAAAGGAAATGTCCTTTGTTAAACACAATGACCTGTTATTTTTCATTTTGTATACCTAGCTGATTTTTTCAGATCTAAACACAGTGGGCTATGAGGTTAGAGGACTAAAGGATCATTTCTCTTTACTTTTAGCATTTCGAGAAAGATATAGTCTGGGAGTACCTAACCCAATATCGATCTACTTTCAACAATGTGCAGAGGTCAGCTTTCTATCTGGACATTTGGATATCTGACTCATATCCCTAAAACCATTAGAACCTATTTGAGTGCATTAGTGGAAACTGAATCCATTCCATTGCCTCCTGGGAAACCCACAGGAGAGTAATAGAGTATTATGTAGATAGCTACTTTTAAAGACATTTCAGGCAATTTTCATGCCATGCCTGAACCTCATTCTCACTGGTGAACTGGGGCTAATCCAATTATAATATCTAGGATAACAGGATTGAGAGCCAGAGCTGGGAGAGGTCTCTTCCAAAGAGGAAGACTGGCTAAACTCATGAAAGCTTGTCACCATTTCTGAAAACATTTAATACCACGGAGCAGGGCAGTCTGTGAAATACAATCCAAGTCACAAAAAGAGGCTACTTCACAGTCCATCTCTTTTGTGTTTGTAGAATATATGCCCTTAAGGAATGGCACATATTAGGTTTAAAAATAAATACTTTAAATTATAAAGTTTATGAGAAAAAGGAAGAATATATAAAAACAAATAATGATTGATTAAGTGGTTTGCTTAGCTAATGGACAAAAAAACTGTCCATTTTCCCATATTTTTGTAATTATAATCAAAATGCCAAACAAGTATATGTATTTAACAATCATAAAAAACTGATAATTCCTAGAAGAATCTATGGGCTTCCCTAGATGGTGTCTTAATGGTAAAGTATCCACCTGTCAATGAAGGAGATGTGGGTTCAACCCCTGACTCATGAAGATCCCTTGGAGAAGGGAAAGGCAACCTACTCCAGGATTCTTGCCTGGAGAATCCCACAGACAGAGGAGCCTGGTAGGCTACAATCGGTGGAGCTGCAAAGATTTGGACATGACTGAGTGACTAAGATTTGTCATTTTCTCACTTTTTCATAAAAATCTAGAACCTGAATACTACATATGCCTTAGCATTAAAAAGGGGAAAAAAAAAAAAAAGGAAGAAACACAGTATCCGCCACTCTGCTGACATTGCAAAACTTTTTTCTTGCCTTCCCAGGACAAAGTTGCATGGCTAATGAGATTATTTCTGTTTATACACTTATCTTGGGCTTCCCTGGTGGCTCAGATGGTAAAGAATCAGCCTGTAATGCCAGGGACCTGGATTCAATCCCTGGGTTGGGAAGATCCCCTGAAGAAGGGTATGGACAGAGGAGCCTGGAGGGCTATAGTCCATGGGGTCACAAAGACACACCTGAGACTAGCACACACAGGCATGTATCTAAAGGAAAGCTTCCACTATTTGCCTAGGGAGGCACACTGAATCCCATTGCTGAGAGAATGTGAAGGTCATTCTTTCTACACTATATACTATCATGTCTGATCTATTAAACAGGAATCAGTGAATCATTTTTGTAGCTCTGAAGACGGTAAAAAAAAAATCTATTTGCACTTAAGTGAGACTCCATACTTTGGTGTTTTCCTGTAAGAGCTCATCTTGGAAAATATAAAAGAAAACGTGCATGCCTCAGAAACATTTTCACGATTTGCTGATAATCATAATTATCTCACAGCAAAATATTTGATCTTGTAGTCATAAGAATAGGAATTTCAGGTTGAAATGTGAGTACTGACATGTAAGTCATTTTTTAAAAGCCTATCCGAATTATGTGGTAGCAACCTATAGGCAAATAAGGAAGCAACAGTTAGAACTGGACATGGAACAACAGACTGGTTCCAAATAGGAAAAGGAGTATGTCAAGGCTGTATATTGTCATCCTGCTTATTTAACATCTATGCAGAGTACATCATGAGAAACGCTGGGCTGGAAGAAGCAGAAGCTCGAATCAAGATTGCTGGGAGAAAAATCAATAACCTCAGATATGCAGATGACACCACCCTTATGGCAGAAAGTGAAGAGGAACTAAAAAGCCTCTTGAGGAAAGTAAAAGAGGAGAGTGAAAAGGTTGGCTTAAAGCTCAACATTCAGAAAACAAAGATCATGGCATCTGGTCCCTTCACTTCATGGGATATAGATGGGGAAACAGTGGAAACAGTGTCAGACTTTATTTTTGGGAGCTCCAAAATCACTGCAGATGGTGATTGCAGCCATGAAATTAAAAGATGCTTGCTCCCTGGAAGGAAAGTTATGACCAACCGAGAAAGCATATTTAAAAACAGAGACATTACTTTGCCAACAAAAGTCCTTCTAGTCAAGGCTATGGATTTTCCAGTAGTCATGTATGGATGTGAGAGTTAGACTGTAAAGAAGGCTGAGCACCAAAGTATTGATGCTTTTGAACTGTGGTGTTGGAGAAGACTCTTGAGAGTCCCTTGGACTGCAAGGAGATCCAACCAGTCCATTCTGAAGGAGATCAGCCCGGGGATTTCTTTGGAAGGAATGATGCTAAAGCTGAAACTCCAGTACTTTGGCCACCTCATGCGAAGAGTTGACTCATTGGAAAAGACTCTCATGCTGGGAGGGACTGGGGGCAGGAGGAGAGGGGACAACCAAGGATGAGATGGCTGGATGGCATCACAGACTCGATGGACATAAGTCTGAGTAAACTCTGAGAGATGGTAATGAATAGGGAGGCTTGGCGTGCTGCAATTCATGGGGTCGCAAAGAGTTGGACACGACTGAGCGACTGAACTGAACTGAGATTCAAATATAATATTCATGCAATCTATAAGTAAATACATTTCACACAAAGACTTAAGTTGTATTTTTAGTTGTTACTGAACACTACTCTAAAATAAGATGTGGATAAAATTAATAATCAGGTTTCGCATTCTTAGGACATTTTAAAAGTTGTGATACAGTGTATAGTCTTGCAGCATGAATCAAGTTCACATGTTCAATTACATACACATTACAAGTTGCATAAAGAGCGAATATGTAACTTCAAAATTAGACAATAGTTTACATTTTTGTTAAAACTCTATTATACATAATGGAAAACTAAGCGTGCAGATTAAAAAAATAGGATGATAACGGCTATAGAAATGATTAGAGTCTACACCTTAAGCCTATAAATTTTTGGATGAAAGAACATATCTTTTAAATATCTGCATTTGTTATTTTAAGCATAAAAAAAGGAAAACTGTGGACTTGGCTACTTGTGATTCTGACTTTTCAAACTAATGTAGATCTGCAAACTGCTCTTTATTTGACAAAGCTAGCATCACAACCAAAGAGAATGAAAGCAATAACCAAATAAATAATATCGAAAGTTTAATTTTAAGAATTGTTACAAGCTGCTTAGTGTCATGAGTAAGTTTTTACTGCACAGTTCCATGAGTGACCAAGATTCATTTATCTAAGTTTCCTTTTTGTCATTTCTCCCTATTAGAATTGCCAGAATCAAGTTATAGAAAATCCAACAGAAACTGATACTGATGATGATGACAATGTTGATGATGTTTTCGGCATGAAACTATCATATAAGCTAGGTACAGTATTTATTTTTAGGCTCACCATTTAAAAAAAATCAGAAAAACATAGCTATGTGAGTTTATAGGGACGCATTGTGAGCAGAGATTTCCATTTTATGGTTCTCCTTTTCAATATGTTCCTAGCAATAGCTAATGAACCAAAGCCCTAAAATTTCAGCAGCAACTTAATGTACTTCTGAGATTTCAACTTTTCTAAAAAACCTCCTGAAATGGATGCAGACGGGCCTTTCAACTTTTATAATCTCATAGAAATTCCAACCTTGGCATCCAAGAAGAAAATCTCCATTTATCCAAAATATTAGAGCAACAATTTGCCCTGCATTATTTAATATTTGGGAAAAAATACTGTATAGATTTTTGCATTGCATTTTATTCTAGGTAGCTGATTGGAACTGAGTGTAATTTTAAAGATGCTAAGAGGGCTCCCAGTCCGACCTCCACCCCAACAATCTTTACATTCTGGTTGTAGAACTAGGTACATGTTCTAGAAGGGTGTTTTTTTCTGTTTTTTTTTTACATCTGCTAGTAGACTAAATGGAATAGGAAATGGCAACCCACTTCAGTATTCTTGCCTGGAAAATGCCGTGAACAGAAGAGCCTGGCAGGTTACAGTCCACAGAGTCACAAAGCATTGGACATGACTGAGCACACACACGGACAGTAGACCAAAACGATGGACATCTTTTACTGAGAAGTAATAATGATCGAGCATGAACTCTGACGTCACTAACAAGTTGCCAGGGCTTCCTTGCAACAGACATTTCTGGCATGTGAGCCAGTGATGATGCCTCAGGTCAGCACCAGTTCAAGGCACTGACAAACAGTTCACAAAGCACAGAGTGCCTCCATGATACACGGGAAGAACCAAGATGAGAATATACGGCAGACAACCAGGATGTCATCTGCACTGGCCATTTGCCTCCAGGTGGATAAACGCTAGAGGTGGTTCTGTAGGAACGCTGAGCTTTCCAGCAGTAGCTTCATCACTCATGTGGGATTCAAGAAGATCTCTTTTGTGTCTCTGCTGGTTTTTCCCACTTCTTTGATCCTTTGCAGAGAAAGAGACTAAGTGGCTAGTGTGTCCTTTAAAAAAAAATTGCTTTCCCTATTCCTTGAAGATGGTTATTAGGATCAAAAGCTTTCTCTTCTGACAACTAAAAATAGAGCACTCTGCCCTTTTGCTGTAGCACAGAGCTCATTCTCAGTCTCCAGGGCTTTGTGTTCCTCAAGCCCTCTTCATAGTCTTTGCTTCCCTTTTCAAGGGAGACCCCAGTGGACAATACCTTAGAAGGAATCTAACTGATGCTGGTCACTCAATCATGTCTGTGACCCCATGAATTATACAGTCCGTGGAATTCTCCAAGCCAGATTACTGGAGTGGGTAGCCTTTCCCTTCTCCAGGGGGTCTTCCCAACACAGGGATGGAACCCAGGTCTTCCAAATCTCAGGCAGATTCTTTATCAGCTGAGCTACCAGGGATGACAGAGGGCAGGGTTATCTCCATCTCTGGA
This sequence comes from Madoqua kirkii, assembly GCA_006408675.1. Taxonomy (NCBI): domain Eukaryota; kingdom Metazoa; phylum Chordata; class Mammalia; order Artiodactyla; family Bovidae; genus Madoqua; species Madoqua kirkii. Next base: position 9,733 of record SJYC01106180.1, on the reverse strand, counting down.
CTTCTGGGCCATCTCATCAACTTTCACTGAAGCAGAAACTGGGACCTACTTCCAGGAGCTTCCGCATCTTCTCTACTGCTCTACTGTCACCATGCCTCAGCTTTTCTAATTTGCGTCTTCCTCCTCCTTCTGGAACTTTCCCTTCAGCACAGGATGGAGTGTGAACACATTGCCTTTCATCAGTCCTGCTGTTTATTAAGAATGAGGACAGCACTAGGGTTGATCTGGAGATGCCAATGAATGAGATGCCCTGTGATACTGCTGAGTTTCAAGCCATTAGTGAACAGATGAAGACCTGGAACTAATCACTTTTTTATGAGCTTCTTCTGGGAAATGTACAGATGTCTTTAGAAGAAATACTGACTACATAGAGGAGATAACTGACATGGAAAATGAGACCCTATGAGGCACACTGGAATAACAACAGGAGGTCAGTATTGGCAGACCTCAGTGATACTGCAGGCTCACTGCAGATCGCTACACTAAAGCAAACATTGCAACTTGGTGCATCACAGATACTTTTGGTTTCCTAGTGCACTAGAGCTTTCCTGGTGGCTCAGTTGGTAAAGAAACCGCCTGCAAAGCAGGATACCTGAGTTTGACCCCTGGGTGTGGAAGATCCCCTGAGAAGGAAACGACAACCCACTCCAACATTCTTGCCTGGGAAATCCCACGGACAGAAGAACCTGGAAGGCTACAGTCCATGGGATCCCAAAGAGTTAGACATGACTTAGCGATTAAACCACCACCACTACCGCCAACCACTACCACAGGACATACAGAAGTTATGTATACACTATACTGTTGCAGCAGCAACAGTGTTATGCCTGAAAGATAATGCATACAGCTTAATTAAAGTATACTCTTTGTGCCAAAGATGCTGAGCTTTCAGCAAGTTAAGATTTTTGCCGGTGGAGGGTCTTGGCTCCTTGTTGATGACTGCTGACTGATCAGAGTGGTGGTTGCTAAAAATCATGGTGGCTGTGGCAATTTTTAAAAATAAGACAACAATAAAGTTTTCCCCACGGATTGACTCTTTCTTCCATGATGATTTCTCTGTAGCCTGTTATGCTATCTGGTAGCATTTACTCACAATAGAACTTCTTTAAAAATTAGAGTCAGTCTTCTCAAACTCTGTCACTACTTTATCAACCAAGTTTATATAATATTCTAAATTCTTTGTTACCATTTCAACAATGCTCACAGCATCTTCATCAGGCATACTTTCATCTCAAGAAGCCACTTTCTTTGCTCATCCATAAGAAAACTCCTCAAACATTCCATTTTTATCATGAGATTTCAGCAATTCAGTCACATCTTCAGGCCTGACTTCTAATTCCAGGTGTCCTGCTAATTCTAGCACACCTTCAGTTATTTCCTTCACTGAAGTCTTGAACCCCACAAAATCATCCTCAGGATTGGAATCAACCTCTTCCAAACCCCTATCAGTGTTGACACTTTGACCTCTTCCCATGAATCATGAATTTCTAATGACTTCTATAATAGTGAATCCTTTTCAGAAGATTTTCCTTTTACATGGCTTAGATCCATCAAAGGAATCATTATCTCTGGAAGCCATAGCCTTACAAAATGCATTTCTTAAATAATATGATTGGAAAGTCAAAATTACTCCGTCCATGGACTGCCAAATGGATGTCGTGTTAGCAGTCATGACAACAACATTCATCTCATTGTACATCTCCATCAGAGTTTGTGGGCAACCAGGTATATTGTCAATAAGCAATAATATTTCAAAGGGAATCTTTTTTTTCTAAGCAGTAGATCTCAACAGTGGGCTTAAAATAGTCAGTAGAGCATGTTGTAAACAGATGTGTTAACACGCTGGGCTCTGCTGTTTCATTTATAGAGCACAGGCAGAGTAGATTTAGCATAATTCTAGAGGGCCCTAGGATTTTTGGAATGGTAAATTAACACTGGATTTAACTCCAGGTCACCAGCTGCATTAGCTCCTAACAAGAATGCTGGCCTCTCCTTTGGACCCATGAAGGCAGGCACTGACGTCTTCCCTCAGCTATAAAGTCCCTAGGCAGCATTCTTATTCCAGTGGAAGCTGCTTCGTCTGCACTGATGATCTGTTGTTTAGTGTAGCCAGTTTCATTAGCTGTCTTAGCTAGACCTCTGGACAACTTGCTGTGCCTTCTGCATCAGCACTTGATGCTTCACTTTGCACTCTGATATTATAGAAACAGCTTAACCAGTCCAATGTAGGGGCAAAAACGATTTTATCACCAACTGAATTAACAGTACACAGGACAGAAGTGGCCTATAGTATGAACTCAGAAAATAATTAGCAACTGAATGAATGAATGACTCTCAATTTTTATCTTAGAGCAGCTCTTTATCCAGTTTATTGATTTCCACCATATAACATAGGCCCTTCCAACTCCAAGTCACAGTTCAAAGACACATCTATTTTAGAACATCTTCACTAGTGAATGCTGCCTAAAGAAGAAAACTTCTGTGCAGGTGGTTTGCCTCGTTCTATTTGTGAGATTTTTAAATAGGTGCTCAGCAGAAATTTCCAAATTAACTGGATGTCTGCTGGTTACTAAAAAAAAAAAAAAAAAAAAAAACCACCTGACTACTTTAGTTCAAATTACCTGAAAGCAAAGAGGTGGCATTTATTGAGATTAATTGAGGAAGAGGGAATATCCTGGCAGGTAGAACGCAGGGATGTGGCATGGAGCATGTTGAGTTTGAGATAAGTACTAGACATGACTGACCTCCATGTGGAGGTTCAAATGGGCAGCTTGATTGCCAAGAGGAGGCAGGTTTGAGAGAAACGTTTGGAAGTTGTCAGTGTAAGGATGGACCTCGGTGAACATCACATATGAAGTGATGATAGAGAAGAGGTGAACACTTGCAACTGGATCATTCCAGCATTTGGAAGGATGAAGTGGAAGAGCCAGTGGAAAACTCAGAGTGGCTGATGAGCTATAACCGGGGGACTCAGTAAACAAATTTAAGAAAAGATGGTGGGGTGGGAGGCAGGTCCAAGAGGGGAGGGATATAGGTACACATATGTCTAATTTTTTTTCCCTTGTACAGCAGAAACTAACACAACATTATAAGTAACTGTATGCTGATATAAAAAGTGAGAAAACAATATTTCTCACATTCAATGGGTATACCATTACAGTCTTTGCATTAGTATCATAAATGACAATATTTTCATTATTAAATTTCAAATATATTATGAAAAAGGAGTAGGCTTGGAAGAGAATGAAAGGAAATTTTAAAAGGAGAAAAGCAAATATTGACACATTCTAAGAGAATTATGGCAGAGGAAAGTAGGGAAATGGGCAGTAGTTGAAGGGAGATTGTGGGTCTAAGGGATTTTTTAAGATGGAATAAAAATCACACAACATGATTTTACACTATTGAGAATGATCCATTAGGAAAATTTTGTTAATGCTAGAGAGAGAGAGAGAGAGACAAATCGAATATCTTAATCCTCAAGTCACTGAGAAAAGGGAATGTAAACTTTGCACACATATACATTTTAACACAGAAGACTAACCAATGATTTTAAAATATCAATGGCTTTTCAAAAGTTATGCTCACACCTGTGTTTCTGAAAAGATCAATCATATTTCATGACTAATGTATACATGGAATATCTATATCTATATCTATCTATCTATCTATCTATCTAAAACAGCTAATGGAATTAAAATTTTTCCAAGTAATTCCAGTGAAAATGAAGATACTCTTAAGTACTAATCTTCTTCCAAACAGAACTTTTAACATGGCATTGGCCTCACCATCTGGAATGTAAGCAAGAGTTTTGATATTCAGTATTTTCATATGTTGCATTGAGCCACGTACTACAGGGTAAACACATGACAAGCAAGTGTAATATCCAGATTCTGAACCACATGCTTAAGAACAGAGTCACTACCATGTTCATGTTGTAACTACTCTCAGATGACCAGAGAATAGAAGAAATCAGACAATGTCTTTATCATCCCTTTTATTCTCCTCATTTCAAAGTATGTGAAAGTACTTGGATAGATTCCCAGAACACTGAGAATAGCCACAGTGAAGAAGAAAGAGCTAACAAAAGAGAGACAGAAGAAGGGAATTTTACTTGAGCAAATTCGGAATAATTTTGGAGACATTTCATTAATCCAAAGACAGATTAGGTCCAGTAGAAATGTTGAAGCTACAGAGAACGGCCTTGGAATGTAAAATCTTATTAAAAATAAATTATAAACTTGAGAATAAGAACTGCTTGTTGGATGGAGTCACTCAAAGAAAATCAGAATTAAGAATAAAGGAAGTGAGTAGTTAGAGAATTGCTGATTTTCACCATTTCTGCCCCAAACTCTGCATCTAAAGAAGAAAGAGCAGAGATGGAAACTGAATACCCCAAGCCTTTCTGAGCTGACTTAACTTGGATTTCAGGCATCTCTGAGGGAAGCAGGGCTAATGTTCCCACCTGTTGTCATGATTAGATTTCACCAGTTCAGGAAAGCTTTGAAGTTTGATTTCTTGGTTTTAAATCCTGGGCTCAAGACTTTAATGGAAGACTATGCTCCACCACTGTGGTTACCGTGCATATTCTTCACCTATAGTAATAGGTTCTTGTTCACTCAGGTTTTCTATTTGGTTTCAGGAGAAAGCATTCTAAGGCTTAGAGGAGGGCTACAGCTTACAAAATACAGCTAAAAGCTAAATCTAATTTCTGCCTTAGCTTTGAAGTTATAACGAGTCCTTCTTGACTTGGTCTCCACACAAGCAAGGCCCAGGGCATCTCACTTATGTTGGATTAGGGACACCATCAGGCTCCTCTCTTGGGAATGACGTCCCTTCCTCCTCTCACCATAGGACAGAGTCAAGGACTACAGGATTCATATACCCATGTTCCTGTGCCTGTTGTTCCTTGTGTGTGTGTGTATGTGTGTGTGTGTGTTTCATAGCACAGTGTATTTTCATCATTTCTAAAATTTACAAGTTTATTTGGGGTGGCTTGCCTTGGAAAGACGCAAATATCCTTTACATCATATCATTACATTTATCTATTGATTCCTTTGTTTAGTAATGCACTCAATACAGTTTAATCAAATATTTTGACAGTCATGTAGAGTGTAACAGTGAACAAAAGCCAATGCATTCTGCTCTCAAGGAGCTTACTAGCCCACTGCTCTCCTGCTATTGAGGAGTGAGACAGGTGTCTTTGGGTGCTCTGTGTGTTTGGTGGAGTTTTCCTGTTGAGGGAAACTGTACCCAACATCTTGTCCCAGGTGACTTCTGTACTGCATTTTTCCTGAAATTTTTTTCTACTTTTTAAAATGCCTCAATAAAATGGTGTCTGATGCTGGAATGACTGGGGATAAGATGAGAAAGGGGCAACAGAGGATGTGGTGGTTGGATGGTATCGCTGACTCAATGGACAGGAGCTTGAGCAAACTCCAGGAGATAGTGAAGGATGGGGAAGCCTGGCATTCTGTAGTCCATGGGGTTGCAAAGGGCTAGATGTGACTGAGCCACTGAACAACAACAATAGTTATCACAATGCTGACAACTCAGAGGAAGGTAAGAAGAAGAATGGAACATGTGAGAAGGGAGGAAAACATCACTGTATGCCAACTGCACATCTGAAGTGTGACTTCTCTCTCACCAGCCCTTACAACAATCCCACGTTCTTATCTTCATCTCAGTGGCCACAGGACTGGAAAAGGTCAGTTTTCATTCCAATGCCAAAGAGTGCTCATACTGCACCACAATTATATTCATCTTAGACATTAGAAAAGTAATGCTCAAAATGCTCCAAGCTAGGCTTCAACAGTACATGAACCAAGAACCTCCAGCTGTTTAAGCTGAATTTAGAAAAGGCAGAAGAAGCAGAGATCAAACTGCCAACATCTGTCAGATCATAAAAAAAAAAATCAGAAAATTCCAGAAAAACATCTACTTCTGCTTCACTGACTACACTAAAGTCTTTGTCTGTGTGAATTACAACAAACTGTGGAAAATGTTTAAAGAGATGGGAATACCAGGCCACGTGACCTCACTCCTGAAAAACCTGTATGTAGGCCAAGAAGCAGTAGTTAGAACCAGACATGTTACAACAGGCTGGTTCCAAACTGGGAAAGGAGTACATCAAGGCTGTATATTGTCACCCTGCTTATTTAACTTATATGCAGAGTACATCATGAGAAACGCTGGACTGGAAGAAACACAAGCTGGAATCAAGATGGCAGGGACAAATATCAATAACCTCAGATATGCAGATAGCATTACCCTTATGGCAGAAAGCAAAGAGGAACCAAAGATCCTCTTGATGAAGGTGAAAGAAGAAGAGTCAAAAAGTTGGGTTAAAAATCAGCATTCAAAAAAGAACTACATGGCATCCTTCATGGCAAATAGATGGGAAAACAATGTAAACAGTGAAAGACTTTATTTTCTTGGGCTCTAAAATCGCTCAGAGTCAGACACAACTGAGCAACTGAACTGAAATGAACTGAACTGAAAATCACTATAGATGGTGACTGCAGCCCTGAAATTAAAAGTCGCTTGCTCCTTGGGAAAAAAAGCTATGACAAACCTTGACAGAATATTAAAAAGCAGAAACACTATTTTGCCAACAAAGGTTACGTATAGTCAAATCTGTGGTTTTACCAGTAGTCATGGTAAAACTGACTGTGAGAGTTTGGACTGTGAGAGTTGGACTATAAAGAAGGCAGAATGCCTAAGAATTGATGCTTTTGAATGGTGGTGTTGGAGAAGACTCTTGAGAATCTCTTGGACTGCAAGGAGATCCAACCAGTCTATCCTAAAGGAAATCAGCTCTGAATATTCATTGGAAGGATTGATGCTCAAGTTGAAGCTCCAATACTTTGGCTACCTGATACGAAGAACTGACTCTTTGGAAAAGACCCTGATAATGGGAAAAATTGAGAGCAGGAGGAGAAGGGGACGACAGAGGACAAGATGATTGGATGGCATTACTGACTCAATGGACATGAGTTTGAGCAGGCTCAAGGAGATAGTTGGGGCTTCCCTAGTGGCTCGGATGGTAAAGAATCTGCCTGCAATGCAGGAGACCCATGTTCTATTCCTGGGTGGGAAAGATTCCCTGGAGAAGGAATGGCAACCCACTCCAGTGTTCTTGCCTAGAAAACTCCATGGACAGAGGAGTCTGACGGGCTACAGTCCATGGGGTCATAAAATGTCAGAAATGGCTGAGTGACTAACACATACCAGGAGATGGTCAAGGACAGGGAAGCCTAGAATGCTGCAATCCATGGGGTCACGAAGAGTTGGACGTGACTGAGCAACTGAGCAATAACAAATGTTCATCTCACACACTCTGAGATTCAGAGACTTCTAATCATGAGCCCTGGACCCAGAGGGAAAAAGTGTGAAGTAACAGAAGACAGGGCAGAACTCAGATTTATCAGACTCCACAGGAAGGATGCTTTCTACTTTAGCAAAACACCTCCAATGAGACTTGAAACCTTCAAGTTAAATCAGAACACCTTAAGAGTTACCGTAACATTTTCTAATGGTTTTCCCGGAGATCCCCACTCTGAGTGTGGAGACACCAAGCCCTCACCCTGCCTCCCTATGCACAAAGGCAAGTATTTACAAGCCCTTCCTTTTTAGGATCTATTAATGTTTGAATTACTTTGCCAAATTCAAGTCCTGCAAAGCTGTTGCATTTTATTTGTACTAATGGAAAGCAACCTGCCAGGACTGCCTAGCATTCTGAGCAACCCGGGATGCAGGGGTCAGCAAATCGAGTTCCCTGGTCATTGATTGCAGTCACGTCCAGGTGGCATCACCCGGCTGTGTCCTTGCACTCAGCGATCAGCCTCCCTTGCAGTTTCTGCCGTTTTTAGCCCTCGGCGTGATAAAAACTGAGCAGCCATTTAGCAGCTCTAATTGTGTTCAAATCCTCCAGGATTTAGTAACTCCAGGCAGTTATGTGTTTGGAACTTCTCAGTCTGCTTGATGACCACGCTCATTTATTTTGCAATGTTCACAGGGGCCCTAAAATGTACCACACCTGGGGACAGGTGTCACCCAGGGGTGACAAGAATGGAGACCATCACAGAGGGGAGAAGATGCTTCTGTTCTCCAGCCTCTGCACTGACTCTCCTCCTCTTCCAGGGTTTATTGTGTTTCTTTGAAAAATAAAATAAATCATGCCCCAAACAGACAAACAAAATAATTAGAAACAGACTGAGGTTGGTATCCAAACTGTAGATTTAAGGCAAACCAGAAGAGAAGGCATTCATTCAATATTCCTTCAACACCTCCCAATTAACAGTGCTGGAAAAAGCAAAAAACATCGGATCATTATACATACATACCAGCTTCCTAAGTGCTGCTAGGGGTAAAGAACCTGCCAAGCAGTGCAGGAGGGAAGAGACACACTTGGGTTGGGAAGATCCCCTGGAGGAGGTCTTGGCACCCCACTCCAGTATTCTTGCCTGGAGAATCCCATGGACAGAGGATCCAGGCGGGCTACAGTTCATGGGGTTGCAAAAGGGTCAGATACAACTGAAGCAACTTAGCATGCATGCATGTGTGCATATATACACTATTATGTATAAATAACTACTGAGAACCTACATAGAGCACAGAGAGGTCTACTCAATGTTCTGTGGCAACCAAAATGGGAAGGAAATCCAAAAAAGAGGGCATACATGTATATACATATATATATATGGTTGATTCACTTTGCTGTACAGCAGAACCTAACAACACTGTAAAGCAGCTCTACTCCAATTTAAAAAAAAAATTTTGATCATTATATTCTAAGACGGAGTCATCCAAAAAGTTTAACAAACTCTAGGTTCTTTACCACTAGTGCCACTTCGGAAGCCTTACATACAGCAGGTCGTGGTAAATCCTTCCCTGCCCTCTAGACTAGCCATTTTTTAGAGGAAAGGAAAGACAGATGGAAGGAAGAGAAGGGAGAAGAGAGGAAGTCAACATATGCTAGCTATCAACTAGATGGTCTTTTGGATACCTACTAGGATCTATCATCTCAGTGGACTAAGAAGATACATAGTGAATTTCCCATTTATACAGGTGAAGGTACAAAAGTTAAGGGATTAAATAATTTACCTATGGCTTAACCATAGCTCTTTCTAGTATTTCTATCCAATATTTCACACTGCATTTTTAATACAGTACACACACATTCTGTTCATTGTCTATCTACTTTTTTCTCCCATCTATGACTAAACAAAATAAGTATGCAACCATCTGTGAAAAGAAATAATTAAAGATAAAACCGACACCACTGTAACATTTTTTGCTATTTAACACTATATCATAAAAACTTTCTTGGATTACCATGGTCTCTGACCATTTCAGAGATGTCTGTTTATTTCTGTTTCAGAAGTGAGACCGAAACTCAGAGTGACTTGTGAAACCTGTCTAGGTAGGTTTTTGAAATTTTGTATGAAAAACAATAAAGGAGGAAAGGTTTCACAGGAATTAGCACAAGGCTTCTGAAACTAGTGTTTAGTGCCTGACACAGGTCTAGTAAATATTCCCAATGTGAGGAATCCTCCTTATGACACTATTTTGAAGAATATTTTCACAGGTCTATAGAAGCTGAGATTTTTTTTTTTTTTTTTTGGTCTTTGTTAGTGGTCAGTATCAACATTTTTAGTTTATTAAAAACTTTATTTTATGTTCACACATCTTTAAACTAGTCTAAAATACAAATAAGTGTTTATATTGGGACTTT
>SJYC01106177.1:0-21083 GCA_006408675.1 Madoqua kirkii | reverse complement strand
TTAGTAATTTTTTTCTCCTAGACAAAAATCACTTTTTTTTCTCGGTCTGGGAAGAAAACTAGGCTTTTTCTTAAATGAAGTTATTGTAGTCTAATGTATTTTATTCTGTTTTAATTTATAAAAAGTAGAAATACAATGCAATTATGTTCCAAATAAATTAGTAATTAGGATGTAAGCTTTAATAAGTATTAAATATGAACATTAACTCTCATAGTTTTCAAGTTTTGCTTGAAAGCTGTTAGATACTGTTTATTGCTGTGGTACGTATTCCTTCATGACTGCCTTCACATTAAGAGCCTGTTCATGCTTTCTTGAGCTTATTTGACTATTTATTCACTTATTTAAATGAAGTATGCATTTCTTAGGTGCTAGGAATACAAGAAGAAAGACAGGAAAGAAAGAAAATATACAATGTATGCTTTTACAATCTTAGCTACTGAGGACTGAGGTTGTTTTAATGCATTTTCAAGGAATTAACATTCTCCAAAGAAAATGGCTGCCCCCTCCACTATTTCTGTCTGGAGAATCCCATGGACAGAGGAACATGGTGGTCTACAGTCCATGTAATTGCAAAACATTGGACATGACTGAGCGACTAACATACAACACATTTAAATGAATAGAAAAATGAATTTTTGAACTCCTACTATGAGTAGAGTAAGATACTAGGTATGAAGAGCTTGGTGAAGATACAAAGAAAATTGAAAATTTCCTCCATGGATTTCAACCAGCTTCCAGTGTGATAAATATATGCTCAGCTCCTCTCTTCCTTGGGATCATCAAATCAGTCTAACATCTTTGAATGACAGTTTCTTCTGTAGAATGGTAACAATAGTAAAATCTCAACTGTTCACCCAGAATTACTGTCAAAGGACCAAGATGAAGTTTATTTATACAATAAAGTATTGTAAAAACGGGTTATTATCATTAGTAGAATTTGTTACTATCAACACATCCCACCAGTAACCTAGTAAACATCACTGTTCTTTTTCTACTATTAAATTTAAAACCTAAAAACAGAAATATCACATGATCCAGCAACCCTACTCCTGGCATATATCTGAAGAAAAATCTAATTTGAAAAGACACATGTTCCCCAATGTTCATTGCAGCACTGTTTACGATAGCCAAAACATGGAAGCAACCTGAATATGCATCAACAGATGAATGGATAAACATGTGGTACATATATGCAATGCAGTATTACTCAGCCTTAAAAATAATGAAAAAATGCCATTTGCAGGAATATGGATGGGCCAAAAAAATTATCATATTAAGTGAAGTAAGTCATACAGAAAAAGACAAATACAGATATCACTCATAAGTGGAAACTAAAAAAATGATATAAATGAACTTATTTACAACACAGAAATAGAGACACAGATGTAGAAAACAAACATGGTTATCGGGAAGGAAGAGGGAAGACGAATAAATTGAGAGATTGGGATTGATATATACACATTATAATATATAAAATAAATAACTAATAAAGAGCTACTGTATAGCACAGAGAACTCTACTCAATACTCTGTAATAACCTATGTGGGAAAAGAAGGAGGTTCCCAAGTGGTGCTAGTGGTAAAGAAACCACCTTTCAATTCAGGAGAAATAAGACATGTGGGTTCTATCCCTGGGTGGAAAGGATCTTTTGGAGGAGGAAATGGCAACCCACTCCAGTATTCTTGCCTGGAGAACCCCATGGACAGAGAAGCCTGGCAGGCTACAGTCTATCAGATCAGAAAGAGTCAGACATGACTAAAGCAAATTAGTACAAATGCAAGCATATAGGAAAAGAAGCTAAAAAAGAATCTGTCTATCTAACCATCTATCTAAGTGATTAATGTTGTTGTACACCTGAACTTAAAACAATGACTATGCCAAAGCCTTTGTGTGGATCACAATAAACTGTGGAAAATTCTGAAAGAGATGAGAATATCAGACCATCTGACTTGCCTCTTGAGAAACCTATATGCAGGTCAGGAAGCAATAGTTAGAACTGGACATGGAACAACAGACTGGTTCCAAATAGGAAAAGGAATATGTCAAGGCTGTATATTGTCATCCTGCTTATTTAACTTATATGCAGAGTTACGTCATGAGAAATGCTGGGCTGGAAGAAACATGAGCTGGAATCAAGATTGCTGGGAGAAATATCAATAACCTCAGATATGTAGATGACACCACCCTCATGGCAGAAAGTGAAGAGGAACTAAAAAGCCTCTTCAGGAAAGTGAAAGAAGAGAGTGAAAAAGTTGGCTTAAAGCTCAACATTCAGAAAATGAAGATCATGGCATCTGGTCCCATCACTTCATGGCAAATAGATGGGAAAACAGTGGACACAGTGTCAGACTTTATTTTTGGGGGCTCCAAAATCACTGCATATGGTGATTGCAGCCATGAAATTAAAAGACACTTATTCCTTAGAAGGATAGTTATGACCAACCTAGATAGCATATTCAAAAGCAGAGACATTACTTTGCCAACAAAGGCCGTCTAGCAAGGCTATGTTTTTTCCTGTGGTCATGTATGGATATGAGAGTTGGACTGTGAAGAAAGCTGAGTGTCAAAGAATTGATGCTTTTGAACTGTGGTGTTGGATAAGACTCTTGAGGGTCCCTTGGACTGCAAGGAGATCCTACCAGTCCATCCTAAAGGAGATCAGTCCTGGATGTTCATTGGAAGGACTTATGCTGAAGCTAAAACTCCAATACTTTGGCCACTTCATGAGGAGAGTTGACACATTGGAAAAGATCCTAATGCTGGGAGGGATTGGGGGCAGGAGGAGAAGGGGACGACTGAGGATGTGATGGCTGGATGGCATCACTGACTCAATGCACAAGAGTTTGGATAAACTCCAAGAGCTGGTGATGGACAGCGAGGCTTGGTGTGCTGTGATTCATAGGGTCACAAAGAGTCAGACACGACTGAGAGACTGAACTGAACTGATATTCCAATAAAAACTTAAACAAAATTAACTCCTCTTTGAGCCCGGTTTTCCAGATTATACATTCTCTTATCCAAAGCAGGATGGAACCCAGACTGAGAACTTGAGTTACTTCTCAGCTGAATCATCTGAGAGGAGTGACTGCCGTACTCCAGTGGGAGCAGATTCCATTCAAGTGTCACAGTTACAGTCGGCCTTGGCACTGCTGCCTTTTCAGAAAGAACTGGCTAAGAATAGAAGCTGCAGACACTTCGGCAGAACTCAAGGGTTTTATTTTTAAATGATAAGATCTTTCATTATCCCTCAAGTCTCACTTTAAGGTGACAGCAGCATTTCTTCTTATGAATCAAACAAGACTTGCTCACCACAGCGTTAGGCTTCTTCAAGAATGACTGGATTGTTTTTTGGTTTGTTTTTTTTTTTTCATCAGAGATGGGGACATTTAAGAGACATAATTTTCTTCAATGAAGGCGAAACCCTTGCCAAGTGAGAATGAGGTAAGGAGATCTACTCTAGCAATCAAGCATTTCATCCATGACACACTTGCTAGAATAATCATTAGATCTACCCAGAGCATCACACAACCATGATTGGAGTTATTGTTTCTGTTTTTTTTTAATCTGTTATAGAGCACATCCTAAAAGTTTGGGGAGGGGAGTGAACATATATTCCCTCTTTGAGGGGCTGAGAGAGAATAATTTCAGGAGATACTAATATCAGGAGGTCATTGATTCATGTGTTACAACATCAAAGCATGACTGTCTATCACAATCATCTATCAGGAAGAAGAGGAACCCATGGTTTGTGAGCAGTTCTAGTACAATGAAGCTGATAGCTCAAGCATTGGTCCAAATTAGAGAGAGCAGCTTGTCTTAACCTCTCAAACAGGAAGCTGGTGAGATGCCATCACTTGGAAGCAGCTGACCTGGGTCTCCACCCCAGACCTGACCTCCACCTGTCTGGGACAAGATACTCTTCTCACCAAATGGAACCCTGTTCAGAGAGAAGCACGTGGCTCTATCTGCTGCTCTGAAAAAGAAGGAGCTGCAGCCCACCTTTTCTCAAAGGGAGGGAGGCACAAAGACCCTGTGTTTTTCCTTCTTAGAAGACAGTTCAGTTCAGTTCAGTCACTCAGTCATGTACGACTATTTGTGACCCCATAGACTGCAGCACACCAGGCCTCTCTGTCCATCACCAACTCCCAGAGTTTACTCAAACTCATGTCCATTGAGTCGGTGATGCCGTCCATCCATCCATCTCGTCCTCTGTCGTCCCCTTCTCCTCCTGCCTTCAATCTTTCCCAACATTAGGGTCTTTCCAAATGAGGCAGCTCTTCACATCAGGTGGCCAAAGTGCTGGAGTTTCAGCTTCAACATCAGTCTTTCCAGTGAATATTCTTACAGGACATCTACCTCTAACAAAGTGTTACATGAGGACATGTCCTCTTCAAAAACATGAAAAACCATGAAAATAAGCCCTGTTCTTCTTCAAGTACATGACATGTTCTATTCAATCACTCATCCATGCATTCATTTTGTGAACATTTACTAAGTGCCTTGCACACACTAGCTAATGTTCAAGGATAAAATCTTTATGGGGTAGACAGAAAACTCCCAAGATAAACAGGAAAAATGTACAGTATGTTAAGTGATAAGATGGAGGCTGGAGAAAAAGGAAGCAGAGGAGAAGAGGAAAGAATGCCCTCCTAGGTGGAGAAATACCTTCTGACTCAAAGCAGATACCTTCAGATTTGCATATGTTTTACTTTTTGAGTCTACTATGGTGCCTAGTTTCTTTGTCTTTGGCCAAATATTCTGTATATTGTGTATTTTTATGAGTAACTCAATGGACCTGAATTTTAGCAAACTCCCGGAGATAGTGAAGAACAGGGAAGCCTGGCGGGCTGCAGTCCACGAGGCTGCAAAGAGTCAGACACAACTTAGCAACTGAACAACAGCAAACAATGAGCTATTTCTCCCAGAGCAGGCATCATTCCTGTCTTTTGCCTCTACACTCAGCTATTTATTTTGTACACATTGTGTCACACCAGGCTTTTCACCCACCGTCATTTCGGCCTTCAGATGAATAAGATGCCAGGGTTCTGTGGTCCAAGCACAGTGAATGTTATTTAAAAGGCTAGACAAAGGCTAATAAATAGCATTCAAACCCAGCCAGAGCATCATTTGTAAATGTCTCCACTCATTGAGTGTTAGGTTTAGCCTGTCATAATACACACCAGGATATTTGTTGCTGCTCTGAGAAAGGCATAATCAATGACAAACAAGCAATTTCTCGCTGAACACACCATATGGTCGGCTTTCTACTCGCCATGCCATATACTGCCTCAGCTGATACTTCTTTTTCACTGTTATCCATCTTCCAGCCATTAAGTTCTACACGCTTGAGTAACCACACAGGGTCTGCTGTGTCCATTCCCTCTGATGGCAGAATCCTAGTGGATGTCCTCCTCCATGGCACCCAGGACATGAGCTGCAGTTACAGCTTCACCATCACCTTGTTTTTCTAAGAGTCACCTTTTCACATGAATAAGATGTTTAAATCACTTTCTTTTTAGTGGAAACAAGAAAAAAATAGCTCAAACAATCAACAAAACAATTGAAAAGCAGAGAATAAGGAAAAGTCGCTTAGAGAAGGTAAAGCTCATCATGTTAAATGGAAATGTATGTATATGGAAAGTAGCATTCTTAGATGAGAATATACCAAGGTGGCTAACTCTACCTGATGAATAATCTCAGGTGCGTTGAAGCATGCAAAGCAGATTAAGCTGTTAGCCTGTGAGCTAGCTGTTACAAACACCACAGGCAGTACATAGGTACTGCAGAGCTACCTGATAGAGAGGCCTCCTTTTCTTGTTGCTTTCTAGTTTTAGAATCTGAAACTAGGAAGTGGCATTTTAATGGCTGCTAAAATACAGTATCATGACCCAGAGAAGTACAAAAATGTGAGGAGTATGTTCAAGCATTGCATCCATCACTCCTTCTGATTATCTCTCTTAGTTATTGTTAATAATGATGTATCCATCCCTCAGAAGACCCCTAGAGTATGATTAGTTTATGGATCTGGGAGAGCTTAGTGGGGAAACCATAGAGTCCATACCCAAATTATTTGTTAGTTGGCATGTCTCAGGAATTTAATATTCCTATTTAGCCTAATATTCAAGTGTGTATAACCTGCATATTCAGTACCTGAATCAGATATACTCAAAATAATGTAATAGAATAAAATGTACTGTTCACAAAAAATAATTGTATTTTTGCTGACTTACTGAAAGGCCTGAGACTGTCATCTCATTCTCACCATGGTAAACACGTAGAAACATACACATCCCTTTAGGACAATTACTCAAGAGTGTTCTGATACTGTTACTTTGAAGGCATCTCTCACTGACACTGGGATGTACTTCACCTTCCTCAAGTCAATGCAAAACAAATAACAGGCTACTGACATCAATCTGTATTTTGTCTTTGCAACACATCATAAGTTTTGATCTTAAACCTGGGTAAGTGTAAACAAATTTGACTAGTCTTACTTCCCAAGTTTATGTCACTGTAGGTTATAACAAAAAGGACAATCTATTAATTGCTATGGATGAGAAGAATATTAATAAATCTGAAAACTCTTCCATTAATTAAGGTAAGGGGCTGAATATCATGTATCTTTGAAGTGAATGTCCTACAATATTTTATAAATTTCACTATGGAATTTTTCCAGGGTTATTCTTAGTTCAATATTAAAGTATACTAGAATCTGAGGTTAAACGTAAAAGCCTTTTAAATTCTCAGCAAGTTACCAAATAGTCTTTGGTAAAGAAAATGATTCATACATTCAGGTGTTTAGAAGATACAAGAATCATTAGTAACATGATCTGTGGTTGGCACTCTGATTATTCAGGTTTTCTTTAATCTAGACCTCTAAAATTAAGGTTTTTTTAGGGATGTGTCAATGAGCTTGTACACAGGAAAAAGTTATGTGTTCTTGGAATTTGTCAGTATTGTTTTACTTTAACAATTACAAATTTAATAATTTTAATATACTTGTTTACCAACTTAATTTCAATCAAAAATTTTATTTTAATAAAAAACTAATGAGCAATAAAAAATCAAGAACTATCATTATCTGTGAGTCTCTACTTACATGTTATATTCTTTTCAACCATAACATGGTATGCTAGTTATTTGTATACACATGCTACGGACTTCCCAGGTGGCTCAGTGTGTTAAAAAAAATCTGCCTGAATGCCGGAGATGCAGGAAATTCAAGTTCCATCCTTGAGTCTAGAAGATCCTCTAGAGGAGAGCATGGCAACCCACAACCAGTATTCTTATTCTTGACTGGAGAATCCCATGGATAGAGGAGCCTGGAAGGCTACGGTCCATGGGGTCACAAAGAGTCAGACATGACTGAAGCAACTGAGCACGCGGCATGCAGGCATGCATCTGCATGTGTTTCGTGTATGTGTCTATTCAGGATGGATTGTCTTTAGTCCCTTACAGTGTCTCTGAGCAAGAAACAGAACAATTACATACTTTACTATTTTAAAAAAATTTTAAAAAACCAGAATTCTCATTTTGTGCAATTTGTCAAGTTGAGAGAATCAACTTGTGACTTCAGAATCTTAGTTCACTGTACTTTTTTACTATACCATAAACAACTCTATCAGATCTTAAATATTTTTTCATCTCTGTATATTACTCTGAATTTGTCATAACTGTACAATTTCACTTATGACCATTTAAAATAACCCCTTTTCACTTTGCTTAGTATTGTCTTATGCATTTCTCTGTT
Source organism: Madoqua kirkii (assembly GCA_006408675.1). Taxonomy (NCBI): domain Eukaryota; kingdom Metazoa; phylum Chordata; class Mammalia; order Artiodactyla; family Bovidae; genus Madoqua; species Madoqua kirkii. Next base: position 13,333 of record SJYC01106177.1, on the reverse strand, counting down.
CATCACCTTTTTTACTCTCTTGAAAAACAGGCAAAACAAAAGCTGTGTATTTCTGTAAGTTCACAGGTATTGACTGAAGGTGTGACTGACTGTTTCATAAAATATCATATGCTACCTTAGGTAATGAAGGCGATCTTCACTTGTGGCTTTGAGTATGAGGATGGAAATGTGAATATGTATTTGCAACTCAAAGTATAAAGTCGCCTTGCCCAGATGCACACAGTGAAACCAAATTACATTAAATGCATGAGTAAAATTCTAGAAATGAGAAAGGGAGAGAGTGACAGAGGAAAACATTGATTTGCTATGTTTTCTTTTGAAGAGATAAACTCTGATGGAAAAATGGAATTGCCCTGCACAGGGATAAGTTTTACCTGCAAGGCTTAAAAAAATGTGCCTCTTTGGTTTCCTCCTTGGAAGCGCAGAGGTGATACACTTCAGGCTATATAGGAGAGGGGGCATCAGGGCAGAAGAAGGATCAGTAAGGTGAATACCTGTGAACACAGCTTGAGGACACAGTGAAGATACCGATGCCTCATGTCCACCCTCAAATCCCTGGCCTCAGTCTCTGTGAGTGAGACTGGCACAGACATTGCTGGTAGCGTAAAGATGCTGAAGGCATAGCTAAAGAATCGGTTTTTACATACAGTGATGAGTGGTTCAGTATGTAATAACCATTAGTCATCAAATGTGTAATGAGAGGCAAGATGGATCTCTTTATCTCACTCAGTCCTCACAACAGCCTTAAAACACAGGTGCTAATCTTGTAACCATGTTATGGATGACAGAGTGAAGCTCAGGGAGGCGAAGCGGCCTGCCCCAGACCACCTGTCATGGCTCCTCGTCACTGTCAACAGTTAAAAACACTTGTGGCCCGTCATCCTCACTCCCTCTAAGCCTGTGCTTCTCACCAGACAGTCCAGGTCTTCCCCCTTTAACCCAAGTGACCCACAGTCACTGTCCTTACTTCTCATCACTGGCACCAGAGACTTCACATCCTAACAGTATTGTTCTCCAAGTACAACACAGCCTTTTACACTACTGTCTTCATAAGTTCTCTCCACATCTCTGTTGATCTGCTCCTTTAATAGTTAACTTTGCCTCTAAGACATAGCCCAGATGTAACTGTGACTTCCTCTCTGATGGTGAAATTCTATCCCCTCCACAATGTATCCTCCTGTGCTCCAGAGTACCTTATTATTCCCATAGACTTTTGGCATTATAATCACTGGGTGACATTCCTTTATTTCTTTTAAGTTGGATGATGGTGGTGGGGATTTATTGTCCTGTTTATCTGACCCTAGCACATGGGATATGCCTAATATACGTTTTCAAATTCAATTTTTTAATTAAAAAAAAAAAGCAAAGGATAGATTTCTCTGCTGGTTTAGTGGTGGGACTCTGTGCTCCCAATGCAGGGGGGCCCAGGCTTGATCCCTGCTCAGGGAACTAGACCCCACATGCCACAAAAGACTGAAGATCCCACATGCCATGCAAAGATCCAACACAGCCAAATAAATAAATAACTTGTCTTCTAAAAAAAAGTGAAGGAGTTTATTCAGTCACAAGCAGAGTAAAACATTTTGTCCCGCTGAAGATTTTCCTTAAAGATGGCCAACTTTGACATAAGGGAAGCAACAGATATTCAGCTAGTCATATTTAGAAATATGAAAAACAAATACCATGCTGTATTAAAAGTCCATGCCAACTGGTGGCAATAAAATGGGCATTTTTGACTGAGCACAGTCTAGGATCAGATGCTGCGTGCACATAACTCATCATCAAGAAAGAGTCTGAAAGGCTGGCCTCTTGTTTTCATTTTTAGAGAAGGGAAAGGACTTTGGCAAGGAGAAGAAATTGCTAGAAGCTTCACAGCTGCATAATGGAGAGCACAGAATAGGACCAAGTTCCAACCTCAAACTCTGTGCACCTCTTACAATGCTCCACACCCCATGTGGCCATCCAATCTCCTTAGGTGTCATATCCTGACTGGTAACATACAGGTAAGTAGTCACCTAAATGCAGACACAGAATTAAAGTCCCTATAGTACACACACAGAAAAGGCAATGGCACCCCACTCCAGGACTCTTGCCTGGAGAACCCCATGGACAGAGGAGCCTGGTAGGCTGCAGTCCATGGTGTCGCTGAGTCGAACACCACTGAGCGACTTCACTTTCACTTTTCACTTTCACACATTGGAGAAGGAAATGATAACTCACTCCAGTATTCTTGCCTGGAGAATCCCAGGGAGAGAGGAGCCTGTTAGGCTGCCGTCTATGGGGTCGCACAGAGTCGGACACAACTGACGCAGCTTAGCAGCAGCAGCAGCAGTATACACAGATGTTAAAATGAAAACAAAAATCAAAACCACTGAACAAATCTTTTCTAGCAACTATAATTTGTTAATACAGTATTTCCTGAGGCTGGAAAACAAATGAAACTGTAAGAATTAAAGCTCATTAATTTCCCAGTAAATAAAAATGTTTCAAATGTAACCATGATTTAGCCATGTTTATACTGGGGCTTCCCTGGTGACTCAAACAGTATGGAATCTGCCTGCAGTACAGGAGACCTGGCTTTGATCCCTGGATCAGGAAGATCTCCCAGAGAAGGAACTGGCTACCCACCCCAGTGTTCTTGCCTGGAGAATCCCATGGACAGAGGAGCCTGGTGGGCTATAGCCCACAGGGTACAAAGCATCAGATACAATGTAGTGACTAACGTTTTCACTTTCATACTATATATATGTCAGTTCATTTCAGTAGCTCAGTCTTATCCAACTCTTTGCCACCCCACGGACTGTAGCACACCAGACTTCCCTGTCCATCACCAATTCGCAGAGCCTACTCAAATTCACGTCTATGGCATCCATGATGCCATCCAATCAATCCAGTAGTTTAAAATACCAACCAACCCAGTAGTTTAAAATACAGACGTAAGCTACCTCATTGATGTATGATTGACATGTAAAAAGATGTAACTATTTAATATATATAACTCAATAAGTTTGGAGATAAGTATATACCTAACATTCAAACCATTATCACCATCAAGGCCATAAATATATCCATTATCTCCCAAAATTCTGTCCCACCCTTAGCCATGTAGGAATGATAAGCAGGAATTAAATTCTTATAACTATCTCTATGATTTTTCCAGTGGTCATGTATGGATGTGAGAGTTGGACTGTGAAGAAGGCTGAGTGCTGAAGAATTGATGCTTTTGAATTGTGGTGTTGGAGAAGACTCTTGAGAGTCCCTTGGACTGCAAGGAGATCCAACCAGTCCATCCTAAAGGAGACCAGTCCTGGGTGTTCATTGGAAAGACTGATGCTGAAGCTGAAACTTCAATACTTTGGCCACCTCATGCGAAGAACTGACTCATTAGAAAAGATCCTGATGCTGGGAGGGATTGGGGGCAGGAGGAGAAGGGGACAACAGACGATGAGATGGTTGGATCGCATCACTGACTCAATGAACATGAGTTTGAGTGAACTCCGGGAGTTGGTGATGGACAGGGAGGCCTGGCATGCTGTGATTCATGGGGTTGCAAATAGACACGACTGAGTGACTGGACTGAACTGAACTGAACTGAACATATGGAAAAGTAGGAAAAAAAAGGATGGAAAATATACCAAAATATTTTATAAATATCTTGGTATAAGAGTGGCATTTTGTTTGTCCATATTTTTTTCAAGTAAACTCTCATATAATGCATACTCTGCAATGAAAATGATTCAACCTGGGGAAAGCATGTGGGCAAACCAAGTTATGGAGGAACTGTCTCTTATACACATCTGAAATACCTTCTGACTCAAAGCAGATACCTTCAGATTTGCATATGTTTTACTTTTTGAGTCTACTATGGTGCCTAGTTTCTTTGTCTTTGGCCAAATATTCTGTATATTGTGTATTTTTATGAGTAACTCAATGGACCTGAATTTTAGCAAACTCCCGGAGATAGTGAAGAACAGGGAAGCCTGGCGGGCTGCAGTCCACGAGGCTGCAAAGAGTCAGACACAACTTAGCAACTGAACAACAGCAAACAATGAGCTATTTCTCCCAGAGCAGGCATCATTCCTGTCTTTTGCCTCTACACTCAGCTATTTATTTTGTACACATTGTGTCACACCAGGCTTTTCACCCACCGTCATTTCATCGCAGAGCCTACTCAAATTCACGTCTATGGCATCCATGATGCCATCCAATCAATCCAGTAGTTTAAAATACCAACCAACCCAGTAGTTTAAAATACAGACGTAAGCTACCTCATTGATGTATGATTGACATGTAAAAAGATGTAACTATTTAATATATATAACTCAATAAGTTTGGAGATAAGTATATACCTAACATTCAAACCATTATCACCATCAAGGCCATAAATATATCCATTATCTCCCAAAATTCTGTCCCACCCTTAGCCATGTAGGAATGATAAGCAGGAATTAAATTCTTATAACTATCTCTATGATTTTTCCAGTGGTCATGTATGGATGTGAGAGTTGGACTGTGAAGAAGGCTGAGTGCTGAAGAATTGATGCTTTTGAATTGTGGTGTTGGAGAAGACTCTTGAGAGTCCCTTGGACTGCAAGGAGATCCAACCAGTCCATCCTAAAGGAGACCAGTCCTGGGTGTTCATTGGAAAGACTGATGCTGAAGCTGAAACTTCAATACTTTGGCCACCTCATGCGAAGAACTGACTCATTAGAAAAGATCCTGATGCTGGGAGGGATTGGGGGCAGGAGGAGAAGGGGACAACAGACGATGAGATGGTTGGATCGCATCACTGACTCAATGAACATGAGTTTGAGTGAACTCCGGGAGTTGGTGATGGACAGGGAGGCCTGGCATGCTGTGATTCATGGGGTTGCAAATAGACACGACTGAGTGACTGGACTGAACTGAACTGAACTGAACATATGGAAAAGTAGGAAAAAAAAGGATGGAAAATATACCAAAATATTTTATAAATATCTTGGTATAAGAGTGGCATTTTGTTTGTCCATATTTTTTTCAAGTAAACTCTCATATAATGCATACTCTGCAATGAAAATGATTCAACCTGGGGAAAGCATGTGGGCAAACCAAGTTATGGAGGAAGTATTAAATTAAGATCTGTCACATTAGCGAGGTGTGACCATGGACAAATTGCATTATTCCTATTACATACAGTTCAAGTCATCTTCCAGGAAACGTGTGGGAAGACGCTAACAGTGAAATATTTATCTTATGCTTATTTACAAATGTATCAACTTATCTAAGACTGATTTTGTGATATTAGTGTCAATTCTCAGTTTCATTATTGGTTTTTAACTGATAAGGAAATGTCTGGGGCACACACAGCAAGCATTACACTCAGAGCAGAAAGCATATTACCTCTCAAAGCCAAAGGTGAGTGGTCCAAGAAGTATGTGTTTGTTAGACATCTACTGAGAGTCAGTGGATGCAGTGAATCCCTGGAGTTGACTTCCACACACTAAAATAACCTAGAAATAGTCACAGCAGAAACAAAACTTGAGATAAGTTGGAGCTGGGCTGTCGAACTCAGGAGCTAAAAAGTCACTTGAAGTCAAGACCACTGAGGAGGGATTCTCAGAACCAGGAGACCTGGGTTTAGTCCCTGGATCAGGAAGATCCCCTGGAGAAAGGAATTGCTCCCCACTCCACTCTTCTTGCCTGGGGAATTCCAGGGACAGAGGAACCTGGGGGCTACATTCCGTGGGGTTATAAAGAGTCAACACGACTGAGCGACTGACATTTCCACTTCACTGTCCTCTGAAAGGTGGGACGTGGGAAGTGTAAAGTTCATGACAGATTTTGAGAGATTAGCCTCAAAATAAATGCAGTATTTTATTTGTCATTTTGTATTATTTGTTGACATAATAGTATTTAGAATATACTACCTTAAACAAAATATATTCTTAAAATAAACCTCATCTGTTTCTTTTACTTTTCAATGTGGATAAAACTTTAAATTGCATATGCAGTTCGCATTATATTTCTGTCACACACCCCCGAAGCAAAGTCTGAAGTTTCTGATGAGAATGTGACTGAAAAGGTCACCTCTTAATATAAACTACTTATCTTTTAGAATTTGCAAGCCATACCATTAAAATTCAGAAGTATGTAAATTTATTTTATTAAAATAATTACATATTTTGCTGAATCAAGTGATCCCCAAATTATTTACTCTTAAATAACGAATTAGGTCAGTTTTATCTCCAGCTACGGAGTACATGGTCTGTTCTGTACTTTTTTGTTTTAACATTTTGAATAATTCTGCTAATAAATGAAATAGCAAAATAGTACATGAAAATTTATACTGGAAGATTCTCAGTGGAAAAGGAACCCAAATTAACATAAGAAACTCAATTACAACTTTTAAATAATATATTAGTACTCAGGATACTGATTAAGACCAAAGAAGTCTCAGATGATACAAACACAGAAGTTTGCAGTTTAAATTCAATTTCCCCTTTAAAATAACGTAACAGCGACATCAATCTAAAAAGTGTAATGTCACCACCTAGCCTAAAAGAAGAATATCTCACATATTCATTCCTATGTATTGCATTGGCATCTTTTTGTATGGTGCCAGCTTTAGCTATTTCAGAATTTGAACTCATGAGATGACTTGGTTTTCTGGGTCTGCGGTTTCCTTAAGGGGAAACAACAAATGCATCTGTGTGGGTGCTGTGCTTAGTCGCTCAGTCATGTGCGACTGTTTGTGACCCCACAGACTGTAGACTGCCAGGATCCTCTGTCCATGGGAATCTTTCAGGCAAGAATACTGGAGTGGGGGGCATTTTCTTCTCCAATAACAAATGTATAACTGCTTTTAAATGTGTACCATACTTTAATAAGTCAATTCCACTTGGATTCTGGGATATTAAATATGTTATCACGGTATACCAAACATTTGCCTTTCTTAAGTGCCTCAGTAACTAAATTGCTCTAACTTGATGTTGTCTTAATTTACATACATAAACATATACATTTGCAAAAAAGAAGATTAAAAAATGTGATGACCTACATTTCAAAAATGCATCCCCCATGAACACAAGGAAATACAGGAAGGTGTTGGACTCCGAGTGATCCCCTTGCACTCACTGGAGGACACTGATGCATCATCTCTGCTCAAGTGCATCATTCTCCATCAATTAGGCATCGTCCAGGCACAGAGGCATCTCTAGAGTTGTCTGTCCTGCATCCTCCAACTCAGTTCACCCCCTGCAGTCAGTCTTCTCTAAACTCTTTGAAATGAGGCCAAAAGATGTATCAAAACTATACCATTTACTAACGCTAACTAAATACCTTTCGCCAATACCAAAGTTTCATAATAATTATTAGGCATCTCATTTATATATCCTTGCCAGAGTAACATTGTAGTTAAGGTGATAGTTTGAAAAGTCTAGACCAGTTTATATTTCTCAATATCTGGGTGCTTTAGGAGAAAGAGACAGAAGAGGAAGCTGTTTGCAAAGACAGACTCTCATTTTATGGAACAGGCTCAAGGATGAGCATGTCTGTAACATCCTGTGTCTAAGACTGTTGGGTGAACAGACATGATAACCAAATTCAGCACCAACTTTCAAAGACAGAGGGACTCATAGAGGTAACGAAACAAAAATTATAAACCATCAACTTAATAACTGAAACATTATTGGGTAAAACAGCATTGAAAACTCATACTGTTATTTTCTTTTTGAAAACTATCTTGAAAAATGGGGGGGGGAAGCCCACAGCAAGTTTGATGTATTTTGTACACATAAAATAATTCTGCTTTCTCTAATTCTCTAAGGGCTAATTCATCCCTTATCATCACCCCATGGTCCTTTTCCATCCAGAATCGTTGGTGTCACAGGTTTCTGTATGATGAATTCATCTGTGCTGAGAGTAGAATGTAGGTCAGTCTTATGGAAAACTGCATTATTTATAACAGTGATAGAATCATAGATCCATAATCTTTCAATTATTTATTGGTGATTACCATATTGTGCCAATCATTTGTCTATGGGGTAAGGCACCATACAAAAAGAAGACACATTTTTTTACCAGCTGTCTATTTTCTGAATAACAGATCCTGCCACATTTGAACTATTTTACCAACTATATTTAAAGGATTAACAGTCCCAGAGATGTGAATAATAATGCATGTTGCAAGCAAGTTCTGATTTAAATATATTACTGATTAAATTGATAGCATGCAATTTAAGAGTTCTGGAATACCACTTCAAGAATCATGTACAAATAGTTTCTTAATATCTGCTAATTTATCTGAAATACTTGAATTAATATTATTAAATGATTACAGTTCAATTTCCACTTGAGATATTTTCCTGAAGGAAAACAAGAATAAATAAAAAACAAAATTGAGCCATCACTACATAACCCTGAAGTCTTTAAAATATTAAGTCTGGCCAGTCATAATGTCTCTCATGCCACTCACAGCATGTCAGAATATTAGACCTTGACAGGAAATCAACACGTAGTCTTAAATTTAAATTGAATAAGAAGCAGCTAACTGCCAGTGAATTAGGTTACCAGCAGACAGCATTCTGTGTGCAATGTCAGCCCAATCTCCATCTCCACATAAGTAATAAAGATTTGATACTCATCTAGCTTGCTGTATGAAACATCCACTATGGCAATCAAGAAAAGATTGGCAATGTTTTTTTCAGAGGCACATAGAATTTAGCAATTTGACTGTATTTTACAGAGACTAAGAAATACTTTCTTTATTATGGAATTGGACATGAGACTATTTTTTGCAACACATACAGTAGACCAAAATACACAGATTTAGAAATCTAGAGATGATCATTGATACGTAAAGAAGCAAACATAAGATTAAGAATTTTCTGACCCACTGCTTTTTTACAATTTGATCAAGTTTGGAGCCAAGGAATGGAAGATAATTTTATGTTACCCTCTCTGTGTTCTTAAGAGTATGAAATTGAAAAGACAATTAGCATTCCAAGGAGTAGACATTTTTCAAATTAAGTGTTCTGTCAAAATTGGAAGCCAGCCAAGCTGTTCTCTAAAAATATCAACTTAAACTACCGTTTTCTACAAGTGTGGAAAGAAGATTTTGGTCTATTGCATTTAGCTAATTCTCACGTTCATAACCTGTGTTTCGTATTTGAGCTAATTTAGGTGTAACGATAGTGAGAGGCTGATGTCATCAGTCATTTTCTGCATCTTTTGTTTTCCTGCTTTTTTAAGCTCTTCAAGTTCTTGCTGAGGGCAGTGAATGTACCCTGTACCTTGGACAACACACTAGGGTGTTTTCACAGAATGCCCCTCTGAGAACGTTACCATCAACATCATGTCATTGCTAGCTTGGGGTAATTTTAATGCTGAAACCATTGCACTCTCCTTGCACATATTTTCTTTAAAAATCCAAGTTTTTGAGTGAACATTACTATTGTGGTTTTGGTCTTATTTTTGTGAGTGAGGCAGCCAGGAAGGGGCAGTCTGTCACTGTAAGCATAAATAATCCTTCTTTGTTGGGAAGGTCCCAGTCTAAGGCTTTTTATAAAACCATTCCCTAGAGAGCAGAACTGTGATAGTATGTACGATTTTCAAAAATCAGATTTCAGAGTTACCACTGAATATCACTGCAATAAGTAACATAGTAGAAATACAGATAAAAGTACAAGCCATGGACTACACTTTGTAATACTGTCTACCTGTACACTGCAGAAAATAATGAATAAACTTTGCTTCACCCTATTGATTTGAAAGCGAATATTATCACATCTCTTCTTACCTACCTAGGAAAATGATTATCAAATTTTATATGTTCACCAGATTTTAAATGGCAAATCAATTTGAGTTATTTGCATGTAAAAGTGCATGGCCAATCAAATATGTCTCTTACCCTCTTCTGCCTATGGCTTTCAAACCCCATGAACTGCCTCAGGGTGCCACCGAGTCCCTGGAAACCTCCTCTTCCCACACTAGAGCTGAGCTTCTGAAGCCCTGCTAAAGCTCCAACATTCTCCTTACCCAACCGTGTTTCTAATTTTGTTTATAGTAGAAACACAACAGAAAATGGTATTTCTCCAGAAAACTGATGAGCAGATAGATGGAAACAAGAAGGGTACAAAGCCAAGGGAGGAACTTACTAAACATGCATCCAAGTAACTGCAAAAGGAGGAGGTTCCCAGTGAGATAGGCATCAAGCGATAGAGCTCTAGCTGAAATTTGAATAGTCTGTGCAGCCTACAAGGTTCCTCCGTCCATGGGATTTTCCAGGCAAGAGTACTAGAGTGGGTTGCCATTGCCTTCTCTGATAATAGAGACAGAGTCCAGTATTGACTGAAAGGTAGTTGGATGCAGAGGTAACCATAAAAGTTATACTGGGAGCTTAGAATATGGGCTGTTTGTTCTTGGGCTCAAAATTAAATTGATAGAACACAGTGTAGCAGTTATACATAAGTGTGTGTGTGTTAGTCATAACCGTGTCCAACTCTTTGTGACCCCATTCACTGTAGCCCATGGGCTAACAAAGATTCATAAAAAAATCACCTGCCAATGTTTTTGCTGATTTAAAAGCATATATACCATTAAATACAAAGATAGTTAAGAATCAAAGTTAGAGAATCCATTTCTGGAAATACTTTTATGTCCTTTTTTACAATAAAATATTTCATATATATTTTAATGAATGCTACAATGTAAAATATTTATAAAAATATTTATCGATATATGTAAACATATACACACATACACACACACATAGTACTATTCTGAAACTCTGAAAAAAACATTGGAAAGATGCATTTCCCCAATGGCAATTACATTACTATTTTGCAACTTAATATGGTTTTTCTTTAAAATATATAATGATTGTGTTTTCTTCTTAGAGACTTGAGGCAGTATCCACTCTGTGGTTGCCTAGCAACAAAGAGTGTGTTGGCAACAACCAGAATGAACATAAGGAGTTGCACAGTATCTTATCCAGAATATCTTACCTGCAAATTATCTGTTTTATTCTTATTGATACTCTATGAAAATTTCCATAATGGCATGTCATTTTAGTAAGATCATTATACCCTCTTCAAAAACTAAATAGACTTCAGGCATAAAATTTGCCTAATTTTTCACTGGGCCTTCTGAATAGTTATCAATTCAGTGGAATAAAAGTAGTAGCCACCAATATTTTCAAAAGAATAAGCACCTAATGGAAAATCACAATGGCACCAAAACTGGAGAAATCAGCTCCATTTCTGGTATTTTATCAGTTATCTGGTGGAAAATATTTCAAAGCAAAAAGTCTTTGAGAACTGTTGAGCGCTTTGTGTTACACAGACATGCCTCTATTGTTTTTATTTTACAATACCTAAAATTGTCATCTATTATATTAATACACCTAGTCTATCATCTACTGATTAAATAGTTTTACTTTTATAAAGTAGAACTTCATAGGTGAGTACTGAAGAAAAGTCTTACTCATTCAATTACTATTAATTCAGAAAATTTCTATGAATTAACTGTGTAAATAATCATAAGGGAAGTAAGTCAGATGGATAAATATAAGTATCATATGATATCACTCACATGTGGAATCTAAAAAAGTGATACAAATGAACACATTTACAAAACAGAAGTACACTCAAATGCATATTAGAAGTAGAAAACAAATTTATATTACCAAAGGGGAAAGGTAAGGAAGGAAGTATAATTTAGGAGATCTGGATTACATACACACACAACTATATATAACACAGATCATTAACAAGGACCTACTGTTCAGCACAGGTAACTCTACTCAGTATTGTTATAATCTGTATGGGAAAAGAATCTGAAAAAGAATAGGTATACATAGATGTATAACCAGGTTTCCCTGGTGGCTCAGATGGTAAAGGATCTGCCTGTAGTATAGGAGACCCGAGTTGGATTCCTGGGTCTGGAAAATCCCTTGGAGAATGGAATGGCTACCCACTCCAGTATTCTTGCCTGGAGAAGTTTATGAACAGAGAAGCCTGGCAGGCTACAGTCTATGGGGGTCTCAAAAAGTTGGACACAACTGACAGACTAACACACACACACACACACACACACACACACACACTTATGCATAACTGAATCACTTTGCTATACACCTTGAAACTAACACAACCTGCTAAATAAACTATATTCCAAAACACAATAAAGATTTAAAAATAAAAAATAAACAAAAATACAGGTAAAGTTAAAAACTTAGCTATTGATTATATGGTGCATAGAAGTAATTCTTCATTCTACAACTGAGAAATATGGAACCAGAATAAATTATTGGAAAGGTCCAAGTTTACACAGCTTAGATTTTAAGAGAGTTTATCCCATGTCATTTTTATATGAATGATCATGTACAAGAGTATAAATGCATGCATAAATGGCTAAGAAATATGTCGAATGTCTCCAATTGTGCAACAAGAAGACAGACCAACCGACTGCTTTGTGAAGAACAGGGGCCTTGGACAAGGACAGTAGAACATGGAAAGAAAGCAGGCTTGTAGACGGAAGAGGTGAGAGTCTTCCAAGGCAGTGAAACAGAGCTCCCTTTCAATTCCAGACCGATGAGAAGGCTCAAGTGTCACAAAGAGAAGGAGGGCTCTGACAATCAGCAAGAATGGAGCTTCTTTGTGATATAAAAGTCATTACAGCCCACTGCCAGGATGGTTAAGAAGTGTGCCCCCACGTCATCCGTTCATCTCCTAAAGCCTTGCCTCACACATACTAAGGTATTCATGCTGGCTTATGAAATAAGCAACCAGAACACAAGTCAATGATGACTAACAAAGGCGTCGCCTGGGGTTCTATGCAACTGCTAAGGGGTGAACCCAGACTCTGGTTTCCAGTCTGAGAAGGTTACCCCTGCTCCTCTCTTTCCTCTTTCCAATTATTAATGGAGATTTATACCCACCATGAAAATAAAAATTCTATAAAATTGACATCAGCATATATTACATTGATTTAAAGATTTATATACATATGTATATATTAATATCTTATATTAATTTACTTGAATCAATATAAGAAATTAGACCCCATTTACACTATATAAGAATATATTTTGATGTTAGAGAATGTGCCAAGGATGAAATCGTTCCTTAATTAGTGACTTCTTGGGAAAGTGTAGTATGGATACTGATCAACAAACGTTTTTAGGAAACAGTGCTTTAAAATGATAAGTTAGAACTATAAACCCTCACACCTTTTTTACATATAGAGAAAACAGGCTTGGAGTAGTTGTGTGGCACAAAATTAATAGACACAGAAAACCCCTTAGCTTCCTGTTCTCAGATGCTTACCAAATTGTTCCACATGGATGAAATGGAGA
>SJYC01106176.1:0-10790 GCA_006408675.1 Madoqua kirkii | reverse complement strand
TCCCCACCCAGCGTCCACACTCCCCTCTCAAATCTACCACAACTGTCCTTCCACGCACCTACATCCTTCCTCGTCCTTCAAGCTTCTTTGTATTTTTTCTACTTTTCATCCAGCCACTCTTAGCTATCTTTTTACAAGGGAATTCCCAAATATCTAGGCTAGAGGACCACTTATTTACTCAAGCTCTAATAAGAAGAATTTTCTTCCCAATATGGAATGATTTGCCTCTTTTGTTTCCTCTGTACTCAGAGGTCCATGATTTCCTGGGTGATTCTAGCACTGAATTTGGGACATCACAGATGTGAAAGTCAAGTTCAAGTTTCCTGGACACAGGCTTTGACTAAGTTAATTTTCCAATGTCCTCAACACTTTTCAAAGGTACTTTATGTCCAGCAGATATCCAGAGAGTATATGTTCAACCACAGTGCGAAAATATCATAAGGAACAGATTTTTTAAACAGAAATGATGGGAAAATCAACAAGCCTTTGATGGTTGATGTAAAGACACCTGTTAAGTGAGAATGGACTTGTATGAACCCATCCTGAGAGTAGCCCCTAACCAGTAAGGAAGCATATGGTAGAATCCATCACACTAATGACATATATCCATACTTGCATATGATAGTAACCTGCACCAGGAAATGTAGGAAGTTTGTTGTTCAGTCACTGAGTTATGTTCAACTCTTTGTGACCACTTGGACTGCAGCACTTCACTATCTCCTGGAGTTTTTTCAAACTCATGTCCACTGAGTCAGTGATACCATCCATCTCATCCTTTGTCACTCCCTTCTCTTCCTGCTCTCAATCTTTCCCAGCATCAGGGTCTTTTCCAATGAATCAGCTCTTTGCATCAGGTGGCCAAACTATTAAAGCTTCAGCTTTAATAGCATCAGTCCTTCCAATGAATATTCAGGGTTAATGGCTGATTTTTCTTTAGGATTGATAGGTTTGATCTCCTTGCTAGCCAAAGGATTCTCAAGAGTCTTCTCCAGCATTACAATCTGAAAGCATCAAGTCTTCAGAGCTCAAAGTCAAAGCTTTGCATTCTTTTCATTCAAACAAATCTTTACCTGGTCCTGCTGAGTACCAGCAACTCTGTTGGACTTTGGGGAAACCAAGATGCACTGTGTGTGTCCATTCCTTTATGTGCTTTGGCATTGAGCTGAGTTCTTTACACAGAAGTTCTGAGATAATCCTTTTTTTTTTTTTTTTTTTTTCCCCTGGTGCAGAAAACACTTTGCTTTCAGGAACTCAGTGTTCTTCCTGATTTGCTCTGTTTATCTGATCATCTCTGCATAGAAGAATGGATGTCTACCAGTCAGCAGACCACTCGTGTGAGCAGGAAAGACTTGAAAACCCCAGGACAGGTATTCACCTGAGGCCCTTGAGCACTCCCAGAAGAGTTCTCCTCACTGAAGTGACTGGGCTTGCTCACCGCATTAGCATGGGAGGAATTAATATGGCAGGAATTAATCAAATGAATGGAAATTATAGGCAGCCCTTATTTCAAACAGAAAACAGAGGTAGCCTAGAGGCAGCTCCATTTCTTTTTCCACTTGCAATGGCACCCCACTCCAGTACTCTTGCCTGGAAAAATCCCATGGATGGAGGAGCCTGGTGGGCTGCAGTCCATGGGGTCACTAAGAGTCAGACATGACTGAGCAACTTCACTTTCACTTTTCATTCTCATGCATTGGAGAAGGAAATGGCAACCCACTCCAGTGTTCTTGCCTGGAGAATCCCAGGGACAGGGGAACCTGGTGGGCTGCCATCTATAGGGTCGCACAGAGTCGGACATGACTGAAGCAACTTAGCAGCAGCAGCAGCAGCTTTATCCATTCCAACAATTTTGATTTATGGTTTTGATTCCTCACCTGTTACCCCCAAATCAGGTAAATAAGCTGATTTCGGCCGACATTGTTATTTCATGGGAAGAAAAGGCCAATGTCTATGACCGGTTATTATACTTGTCTACCAGCAAAAGTCATTACAGGTAATGTATTTCAGAGGCAAAATGGTCCACAGCTTGGGGTCTGAAGTCATACAGACTTGGTTCAAATCCATTTGCTTGATGACCTTGACAATCTCCCTCACCTCTATTGATTTCAGCTTCGTTAGGAAGTTGTGGATAATAACATCACATACCTCATGGGTTTATAGACAAGATGAAATGAAATGATTCATTGAAAGGGCTTGGGAAGGTGGCTGGCACAAAACGTTACCTGAAGTCATTTTTACCACTGTTATTGTTAAGCTACTATCATTATTCTTTACTATGCATACTATTAATAATCAGGTATTTTTATTTAATGAGAAAATTATGCATAAGGGACACCAAAACACAAAACACAGGACTTTGTTACTCAGAGTCCTGGGTCAAATTGCAATTAAATTACAAGTTTGTGATGTTATTTTCTGAAGATCATTTATAAAACACAAATGTCTATAAATTAACATCTGACAAACTATTAATACTTAGAATATTTTCTTTTTAAATAAAAATACTGACCACCCAAGAGCTATTTTATCATTTTCTACTTTTGCAAATTATAAACTATAAATTTATGAGAGTCTTGAGAGGATTGCTAATTTAAATTTTCACTGGTTGAAAGAGAAATCTGGGGCCTGAGAAAGTTAATGGACTCAGCAGATGAGTCAAATCACACAGTACATTGCACTGAAGACCTGGAAGCAAAACAAAGTCAAATTTTACTCTGGGGAAATACAGTAGAGTCTGTTGACTCCTAATCTTGTTTCTTAATACTTGAAATTCAAAATAATCACAGCCAACATATCTATAGTTTAACAAGCACATCTCACTATGGTTTATTATGTCCTCTTAAAGAATAACTCTCTCCTACTCAATTTCTACTCCTTTATTTAAACTGTTTCTGTCATTCATCGCTTAGTTGTGTCCAACTCTTTGTGACCCTATGAACTGCAGCACGCCAGGCTTCCCTGTCTTTCACTGTCTCCTGGAGTTTGCTTAAACTCATGTTCATTGAGTCAGTGATGCTATTCAGCTATCCCATCCTCTGTCATCCCCTTCTCCTCTTGCCCTCAATCTTTCCCAGCATCACAGTTGTATTTTTTCCAGTAAGTTGGCTCTTCTCATCAGGTAGCCAAAGTATTTGAGCTTCAGCTTCAGTCAGTCCTTCCAATTATGAATTCTCATCAAGTAAGATTTTTAAAACAACTTTTTACTCCAAAATGCAAAATCTGCACAGAAAGTCTCTTTGCACAGAAAGAGTCAAGAGAACTCTCGAGACACTTCCTCTCGCCCTCCACACACAAGCATCTCTGTGCTAGTTGATTTTACCCTTTCAAGTTTTCCAGTTCCACTCACCTCAGCACCATTCCCAGCCTGACTTCTCGAGCCCAGGATACCACATTTCCCACGAAAATACTACACTAACCTCTTCAAAGGTACTTATGGATCACACAGTCCCTTCCTCTATCTCATCCATTCATTATTCACAGATCCAGAAAATTTTCCAGAATACAAATATGGCTATGTTACTCCTCTGCTTACAAAGCCTTCTGCATCTTACCGTGTGATTTTAAGACATGCCATGGTGCTAATATAACCTATAAGACTTATGCAGATGAATCCTTTTCTGCATCACCAGATTCCTCTTGGCCCATCTGGTCATGGAACATGAGTTGGGCTGACTTGGAAGAAACCATGTTCCTTTCTCCCACAGCACTATGGGATGTGCCAGTGTTGTCTCTTCTGTGTGCTGCCAGGCCCCACCTTGACCCATAGACCCAGTTAGCAGTCCCCTTTCATGTTTCAGTACATTATACAGACTCAAGCACCTAGCACAATAATCATCATATATATGGTGGCTTAGTAGTTAAGTTATGTCTGCCTCTTTGTGACCCCATGGACTGTAGCCCGCCAGGCTCCTCTGTCCATGTGATTTTCCAGGAAAGAATCCTGTAGTGGGTTGCCATTTCCTTCTCCAGGGCATCTTCCTAACCCAGGGATTCTTTATGATCTGAGCCACCAGGGAAGTCAATTATATATGCATCAAATATATATGCATCAAATATATATACATATTTATGAATGCCTCTCTCATTGCATCTTCAGGACCACTGAGATGGACAGTGCTCATTTGGCTCATTGCAATTTCCATTCTCTGCTCAGTAAAAGCAGTTTAAAGGGATGCTCAGTGGTAGGTTACATAGATACTACTCAGTCCCAATTCACCCTGCAGAAAGGAGGTGGAGGCCCAGAAACAGAAACTGCATGGACTACAATCAAGCAGTTAGCTGCAGGCATGGCTAGGATGGAGAGAATGTATACATAACTACATATAAATCCACGGTTCTAACACCAATCATCTCTACCGCATCTAGACAGCATTAAGGCATCTAGATAATGCATCAAGGGATTAATGTAATACCAGGCTTTGGGCTGTATTCAGGGAAACTTCATTACTATTACAGGGACACTTGGATCTCTTTGTAAAATTTTCAATCAAAATGTTATTTTAAATCCATATCATCAATGAGCAGCTCCATCCTGAGATAATGTAGTTATACATTACTGATTCATTTAAAAGTTATTAGTTTGCTGCTAGTCATTTTCCACTGTAAGAAAAGAAATCCTGAAAAGATTCAGAATATTTAAGGATGGAGCAGCTAAGTGCCGAGGCTCACATAAATTCTAGATTGATGCTGTACGTTTTATCCAGTTAAATTAAACTACAAGCAGGGAAAAATGTCCCCTCAGCCTTGCCCCATCCATCAGGAGGGCTGGGGGATAATCACGTAAGAGAGATAAGGACCACTTTCATGTTGTATAGAAAATTTTGCTGACTTTCCACTTGTATGTTTTCATAGATTGTTTTTGTTTCCTTAAACAGTGAACAGCCTGTTACTGAGGTTTTAACAAGAGAGTGAGCTGTGCTCCATGCAGAAGGCATGAAGGCAGAGGCTCAGTTCTGTCCCTGGATGGGTCTCTAATGCTGTTACAATGACTACGAGCCACACAGTGGCTTAAAACAAGACAATCTATCATTTAACTGCTCTGTAGGTTAAATGTGCCATACGGGTCTAATCAGATTGCCTTTCTTACTGAAGGCTCTGGGAGAGAATGTGCCTCTGGATTCACCCAGGTCTTTAGCAGAATTCACTTCCTGTGGTTGTTGATCTGAGATGACCCCGGATCTTGTCAGCTCATATCCAAAGGTCATCTTCTGCTTCCAGAGCCAACTCTGAGCCCTTGGCCCATGGCCCATCTCTCAATCCTCAAAATCAGAAACAGTCCTTCCCACTTCACAGCTCCCTCGTTTTTCCTCTCTGTTCTTGCATCAAACCTTTCTGGCTCCATCTGAAGAAAATTACATATACAGTCCAGGGAACAATATTCAAGATATTATAAAAACACTATTTGGTAACTAACTGACAGAATCATCTTTGTGTATGCCTGAAACTAAACCAGTATTGTAAATCAACTATACTCCGAAAAAAAAAAAATACAAGAATTGGAATAGAACTTTACGTATCTGATTTCCAAACTAGGAGTTTTCAGTAGCACAGGAACTGGGCTAAAGCAATTACCAAAGATACCTCTTAGGGGAGCCAACAATAATAACAGGGATGCAGTGATGATGATAATGATGATGAAAAACGTAAACTCAGTTTTCGTAAAACCTGAAGATAGAGGTAACAGTGTAAATTTCCATTTTACAAGTGAGTAAAGAAACTCAAGATGCCCAAGGTCACACACATTTGATGCTTGCAAGCAACAGAATATGTATCCTGTAACCCCAGAGTTGCAGTTCTTATCAACAGCTGATCTGTTCACTTGAGAATGAATTCTTATACTGAAGATATAATATATGAATAATTTCATATACAAAATGGCCTACCTAGAAAAAAACTAATATTGTTTTCTTTAAAATTAAGTTAAGACAGTATTTTCTTAGATATGTTTTCATTTGCTACTCCCTAGGGATGCAGTAGTTTTGTTGCTTGGAAATGCCTTTTTCCAATTTGATATTCTAATGCTAAATACCAATAGAGATGATGATTTGGCTAAGTATGTTACTTTCTAATTATTTAAACTCTTTAAACCACACCACCCACATATTGATAGGATAAATTTATATTTAAAAATAAATAAATAAAAGGATTTTTAAAGTAAAAAAAAAATAGAATCTTTTCAGCTTTCGAGCTTTTCAAATTATTGAAGTTACTCGATGAGACAGAAAGCTATTTTGGTTAGCTTAAAATGTCTAACTCTCTGAATATTAACTGATGCTGATGCTGAAGGTCCAACACTTTTGCCACCTTGATGCGAAGAGCCAACTTATTAGAAAAGAGTCTAATGCTGGGAAAGATCGAAGGCAGGCGGAGAAGGGGTTGACAGAGGATGAGATGGCTCCATGGCATCACCGAATCAAAAGACCAGAGTTTGAGCAAACTCCAGGAGATAGTGAAAGACAAGGAATCCTGGCGTGCTACAGTTCATGGGGTCACAGAGAGTCAGACATGATTCATCAACTGAACAACAACAACAAAATCTAACTGTGCTGTAAATTAAATATCACTAAAGTAAAGCTGTTTTTTTTTTTTCTTGTGGTAAAATTTAACTAATTGTGAAAACATTCCTCAGCATAATTAAGGACTATCATTGCCAGATAAAACATCTATTTTTGAACAAAGTGCATTGAAGAAACCAATAACTACTGTTAATACTGGAAATATTTAATAGCAAAGAAAATGTAAAAACAGGATGTGTGAGAACAGAAAATAAACCGTGAAAACAAACTGTGTCTGTGAAAGGGTATGCATTTGAACTGAATGAATTTGACCCACTCTGTCCATCCAGACAGAGGTGGGTTTCAACCCTGGTTAGGTCAGTTTTGTTAGCTACGGTGTCCTCACTATGCTCGCCATCCCAAGGTTTGCTGTCCTTACTTCTTCCTTTGGGATAATATTATTTCCTAAAGTTGACTTTTAGATTTGACAGGTGGCTAGTCTTGAGTCATTCAACAAATGCTAGACTTTAAATCTATTATTGACAATGAATAGTGCAAGAAACTTTCTTTTAAAAAAAAAATACTCTATCCTCTACATTGCTAGAATCATAAACATTTAGTGTTTAAATATGTGATACTATTTAAATCTATTAAATTTACTATTTACTATTTAAATCTGCTATTTCTAGAATGCACTAATTGTTGATAAATGCCCAAACCATAGCTGGTTTTAAGAGCTTGAAGCCCGCCCTTCAAAGATGACTGATACTTTCTGGTGAGAAATGAACACAAAACCCCAACAGCTCCTTGTTTCTGGCATAGTAGGTTCACTCATGTAGCGCTATTCCTGGGAGGCCTGGGCAGCCCAGCACAAAGACGCTCTGTGTTCTTGGATAAAGAATTCTGTTGGGTTGCTTCCTCAATCAGTTTTTATGATTCTGTTGAAAAAAAAGTTACTTTTACTTCACTCTGAATCCTTCTTTCTCATCTATACCAAGGGGAGACCAAGGATTCATTTATAAGCCTTTTTCTTGCTTTTAGGTTCTTACAAGGGCATTCAATTGCTTTCTATAGTCCTTCTTAGTGCACTGCTACATAAGCATCCTCTCATGACTGCTCTTCCTTTAATACTGGTGCAGTGATATTAGTTTTAATTGGTATTATTATCTGTATGCTATGCCATGAACCCCCCCATACATAAACTTAAAAAAAATAAAATTGTTTTATCATTGCTTGAATCTCATCAACAGCCACCTCCACTGAGCTGCGTAACATACCACTACTGTTCTTCACTCTTTCTTCTGTACATATGGCATTTGTGAAGAGGAAGGTGTTAGAGTGATGATGCCATTTGAGCCTTGCGCTTCTGAGTGAGCTACAGCAGATGAGTGTATGAGGCCAGATCTCTGAGGCCAAAGAAAGACAGTGAGTAAGATCAGAGCAGCATAATGCTATTTAATCCAGATTTCATTTGGAAAGATCAGTAGAGAAATACACACAAATCATGTAAATAAATACAGGAGTCAAATAATGCCATTCAGGATGATATGCTTGCATACATCAAATAACTTGAATAACTTTAAAAGATTTCATAAATAAAGCTGTCATTATCCCTAGGAAGATATCTATTCATGCAAGAAACAGAAAATGAATACAAGATAAAAAGTTGGGATATCATCAAGGACAACACACCGAGCCCTGGAAGAGTCTGGATATACAATAAACAGAAGCAGGAGGAAAGGGTTAAAATAGCACAAACAGAATTGACTGAGCAAGCTGTGAAGTCACCCCCTCACTATTCTATAGACGAGAATCTCATTATTTTTCTAATTTGGAGGACACATAACTAAAGCAGGAAAGGGAGAGTTTAAAAATTAATCAGAGAAAAAGATTAAACCAGACCTAGTATAAAATCTTAAAAGGAATCAAGATTTTAAGTAAGGCAATACAGAGAAAGGGACCGATACATCTTTTTTTTCTTGCCGAAAAATGTTATCTACAATGGTACTTAAAGGTTCTGAATGTTTTTTGATAATGGAATAAGGGAAACCGGATATAAATAAAAATATTTCTTCATTGTATTCAATTAGAAATAAAAATATTAAACAGAAGGGTATAAAATATGCAAACAATTATTTATCATCCTAGGACTTTAGGGGTTTCTGTCTGAGGAATGAGAATTACAGATGAGAACTGATTTAGGAATGACAGAAAAACAATAATAAAAATTAAGTATAATTTTAAAGCCAGCTAATCCATCCCACCCCAGTACTCTTGCCTAGAGAATCCCATGGACGGAGGAGCCTGGTAGGCTGCAGTCCATGGGGTCGCTAAGACTGAGTGACTTCCCTTTCATTTTTCACTTTCATGCATTGGAGAAGGAAATGGCAACCCACTCCAGTGTTCTTGCCTGGAGAATCCCAGGGATGGGGGAGCCTGGTGGGTTGCCGTCTATGGGGTCACACAGGGTCGGACATGACTGAAGCGACTTAGCAGCAGCAGCAGCAGCAATCAATGCCAACAGAAAAGACACTTTAGCTGATACCCTTATTTTTCTAGAATTGTCTTTAGACTTGTATAACATACAAGATTACACATTCCAGGCAGTGCATGTGACGTGGCCAAGAAGATGTTAGGTATAATTCTAAAAAGTGTCATGCCACCCGTCTTTCTGTTCATCTGTAGTGTAAATGTTCGGGAGGGACTCTCTAAGTAAACACCATCAAAAAGCTTTACTTCATGTTGTAGGACAGCAGTGCTTTAAGGAGACACAAAATGAATAACACAGAGAAGACAGATTACAGACAGGAAAACCAGAGCACCCACTCTTGTCTTAGTAAATAGTGATGGTCAATAACCAACATTAAATAGGGCATCTGGGGTCAAGAAAAGAACAGCACCTTCAACAGTACCATAAAAAACATCTCGTACTTTGCACACTCAGAATTTACAGATGTGATCACTCTTAATAACAAGCACTTGAACCTCAAATTCCAGGAAGTAGGTACTAGCTCAAATGACTAGGACATTCACTGACAGATGCTCAGCAAAGCCCTGGGACAAACCTCATTGCCAGAGGCACCCCACGAGTTATTTCCATAAATGCCTTAAGAAGGAAAAACTTGTTGTAGTTGCTTTCAAAACCTTCCTGAAAATTTAAATTAGCAGTAACTGAAATATGATAATATGACTCCTAATTTTTGAATAATTACCCAGTGCTGTTACCTTAGATATCTTAGTTCAGTTTATCGTGATGATATCCCTGGAGAATGATTCTGATCCTTTTTTAAAAAGTATCAGGCAAGTTTGGAGCTCAGGGAATAGGAAGCAGAGTTGTGATTAAAACTGAACCTAAATGGTCTCAGGGACCCTTTTGGAAGGACCCTGCCATGTCTCTGTGGATTCATGGTGTAGACTGCACTGTTCTCAACTTCTGTATAAAGTCCCTAGTTAAATAAAACCTTCAAGGATTATTGCTAACTGGAAATTACTTAAAGGGAGTGGTAATTACATTATAAAAGTAACGATTCTTATATCTGAGGGGACGTGCACGTATGCATGCTCAGTCCTGTCCGATTCTTTGTTACACCATGGACTGTGGCTCACCAGGCTCCTCTCTCCATGGGATTCTAAGGGCAAAATACTGGACTGGGTTGTCATTTCCTCCTCCAGGGGATCATCCCCACCCAGGGATCAAACCCACATCTGCTGCAGCTCCAGTCAGCAGGAAGATTCTTCACCACTGAGCCAACCAGGAAGCCCATCTGAAGGGGCAAACCACACAAACAGGGCCATAGAAGAATGACTTTATCTGTTTCTAATTTTACTGTGAAACATCACACATTACACTCAGTAATGTGTCTTTCACTCAAACATTTTCAGAACAGTTGTAGAAATACAAAGAGTATTCTTTTAGAATTACTGGGTGATTTGGGTTTGGATTCCATGCTTTTACCCATATCTAATCCTGCAGCTGCCACAAATCTTCTACTTTCTGATTCTCTTAATCTTTAAAATGAGGTAGTAACGACACTTTCACAAAGTTACCCAGAAATGGCAGCACTCCACAAGCTAACGGTGATTTGTCAATATAAATCTAGCTTATCCTCAGCTTATCCGCAGAGGAGATGTGACCGACTTCTACGTCGGTAGTGAATTGCCTGTGTTTTGTATAATCCACTCCAGTCTGAAGCATGCTGACAACCTTTTGTTTAGATTAGAACTTCATCATGATGCTGCAGACTATATATTCATAGTGAGTGCCACATGGAGATGAGCGACTAACAAGCTCAATTC